>QRDG01000315.1:276677-530815 GCA_012064385.1 Puccinellia tenuiflora
AATACCTTCTGCTCCTCATTGGGTTCGACACTCTTACTTATCGAAAGGACTACGATAGATCCCCTATACTTGTGGGTCATCATGCTCCGACGCCGCGTCACCCGTCTCCGCCGTCCTTCGTGACCGCACTCAACCAAGGCCAGCTCGACAATACCTGTCTAGTTTTGTAGAGTATGTTTTGATGACCAATTTCTTGTCTTTGTATGGTGAGAAACTATTCTCGTATCCTGAACCTTCTTATGCTTGTGTTTTGGTTGCTCATTGTGTATAGTTAGTTTTGTACAAAATCTGGAATTTTTAGTTTTAGCAATTACGAGTTTTCGTAGTGATCATGCATCACGGGCGAACCACATCCTTGTCCCAGTCATCATGGTCAAATGTCCTATTTGAAACAAGTTGCAAGATACGGATCATACATACATTAAGTAGGGCATGATCAAGAAGGGCTACAAGTACAATATGGGTTCAAATAGGGCCCAAACAAAGTTAGTAAACATACCATAATGCTCTCTTTAACTAGGGGGTGTACCGAAGCAGAAGTGGATATATAATACTACAACCGTCCGGTGTTTTAATTTAGATCAATATGCATGATGCATTTTTCATATAAGTAACTATGGTAGTCGCTTTCCGATTTGACAAGACGTCTGCCTATGAGTCATTTTTCGTAGGATTCTTCTATCATGCACCTTACTGCTTGTTACGTACAACTTACTGGGGTGTACAGATTATTCAATTTCCACTCGGACTTGTGAAAGAACTTGTACCATAATAGGGCATACCAGTGTTGAGGTATTCCGTAATGCCTCCCAAACCTAGACTTGGTTTATACCGATGTTGGCTAGATTGCACCGAATGGTATACTGCTATGTTTCTCTCGTCTTTTGGTAGTGAGGGAGATCTCATCCTCCTTTATAAGAAGTGCAGGAGGTCATTAAGCGATCTGGTCGAACGTAACAATACTCAAGCGTGAGCCATGTGGCTGCAGATCTACAGATTTATGTGAGTCGTGATCTTCTGGTTAATTGTGGAGTAAAAGTAGTTCGCAATAATGATTTAATTGTAATGTACTCATAACGAAGTTCTTCTTATGTACTCCGTATAAAATATATGGTGTATAGTGGCACATACTTGGGATATTTGTGGGGAATATATTACTGTGTATGCATTCGCCTTGTACTCGCGGTAAAAGATTGTCTTGTAGCTACCGAAAAATCTTGGATTGCTTCAATTATATGCCAGCCTTGCCGACGACGACGCCGGCCCCCTGCCGCGGGAAGATGATCTCCTGCCGTCTCCACCCACACCGGTGACCGACTCAACGGCGGCAAGAGTCCGCCACCGCGTCCACACCTAGCGGCAGCAAGCATGTTGCAGGTCACCAACCCAGGCCAGCAGCAGCAGCAACAAGAAACCACTGAAGAATGGACGCTGTAGATTGCTCCGATCAAGAGGTACGACTTCAGCACTGGAATCGCTACTACCTATGGTTCCGCTCACGATTTCTTGTCTACAATCAGTCACTGGCTTTTCATTTTCTTTGGACCGTGTGTGCTATGGTTAATTACGGCATCTATCTATGCGTATGTGGATGTTAAATTGAAATACAATAAGCAGGACTTGATGTGGATGTTTGATGTGCTGATGGCTGGAAAGCTTTGCGCCTACATGTTTTGATGCTCAATCCGCAAGTAGATATTGCTAACTGTGAAGAGGAAGTTCGGTATGATTCGCCGAATAAGAGAGAATGCATACAAGGAAAATACTTAGAGAGTGGCCCTTAATATTGGGGTCGGCATAATCAGAAGCACTCTCGATGATTGGCTTCAATGAGGAATACGGGAGTGGAGGTAAATCAACTGATTATTGTATTGTACTAGACTACTTTATTCGCAACTCTTGGAGATAAATGTGGTAGTATACATGTTAAAATACAAATCAATTTTTATTTCGATTTGTGTGGCTCACAAAGACAACTAGCGGTTCTATTACATGTACCGCGCCGATCATGTGTGAAAGGTTCATGTTGATCTTGTATGCTATAGAAAATATTATACTGCCGGCGCACCCATTTTGTGGTGCGCCGGTGGCGCACAGGTAGGCGCACACGCCGGCAGTAAAAAGATACCCCCGGCGCACACCTTATGAAGCGCGAGGGCGCTAAAGGGGAGCAAGGCCCGCCCCCTCCAGCCCATACCCCCGGCGCATATTATTAGCACATGACAGCGCTAACACGCGTTCCGTCGGCGCACCCAACCCCCACGAGCCGGCGGTACTGCATGTACCCTCGGCGCGTCATAACTCCACGCGCCCGTGGTAAGTGTGCTCTATTTTGTAGGAACGAACATGAATTCGATATTAAAAAAATTGAATGTCTCGGTAACACGGCCAGAACTTTTGCATATGAACTCGGATCAAAAAAAATTTATACAAAAATCGAACTACTCGAAATTTCCGATCCGATCGCAACCGTCTTTGACCATTTAACAATTTTTCAGAATTGGAAAATTCAAAAGGCATAATGTAAAATTTATAAGAAAAAGATTGTTGACATATTTTATTTGGAAAACCTTGCAGTACATTATTTAAAATACATAATGCATGATGCAAAGGATGATATGGATGCAATATAGGGATCCAATACGATTGCAACCGTGTTTTACCATTACCAATTTTTTTGAATTGGACATTTCAAAAGGCATAATGTAAAATTTATATGAAAAAGATCGTTGACATATTTTATTTGGAAAACCTTGCAGTACATTATTTATAAGACATAATGCATGACGCAAAAGATGATATGGATGATATATATAGATCCAAAACCGATCGCAACCGTCTTTGACCATTTACGAAGTTTTTAGAATTGGACAATTCAAAAGGGATGATGTAAAATTTATATGAAAAAGATTGTTGACATATTTTATTTCGAAAACCTTCCAGTACTTTATTTAAACGACATAATGCATGAAGCAAAAGATGATATGGATACAATATTTGGATTCCTATCATTTTTTCTGGTCGATTTATACATATTATTTGTCGAATTTCGATTTATGGATTTAAAGATATGATTTTTGAATATTAAATTGAAAATGTCAAAAATAATATAAAATTCATATTTTTGTTATTTGAATTCGAAACTATCAATACTTAATAATTTTTGATTATTTAAATAATATTTGGAATTTAAACAATAAAGTAATGTGACATCATTGCCCATGGGTTAATTGGACTGATAGGATAATAATATCAACAAAGTATAACTGCTATAACGGAAGCTTATTCGAAAGGAACACCAAAGTTAAGTGTGCTGGGACTGGAGCACTATAAAGATGGGTGACCAAAGTTAAGCGTGCTAGGACCAGAGCACTCTAAAGATGGGTGACCGACTGGGAAGTGAGCAATTTAAACTGAGATTAAGCGGGCTTGGAGCTAATAACGTCCAAACAATTCAAATATTTTGAAATTATGGATCTTTTTGGAAGTTTTGAAAAAACTTACCGCCGGCGCACCACTAGGACCGCGCGCCAGCGCTATGCCCATTACCCGCGGCGCTAAGGCACTACCGCCGGCATGACTATCGCCGGCGAATGCCCCTACGCTGGCGGTAGCCTTTTTCTGCGCGTGGGCGGTAGCCCTTTTCTACCCCTATGCGCTGGCGGTAAGTGACATGATGGCTCATACCATGTCAATTGTCGCAGTTATGTATACTTTTCATGGTTGTTGTAGTGGACCAAGATATTAAAGGCCTTACCCTTATCGAAAGTTGGACGAGGGAGAGCTAGATGACCTTACATTGGTTTGGCATTCAAGAAATACGTTAGTCGGTGTGCCAATGGGCAACTACAATGTATAAGTTGAACATATTTGGTTTCTATGTATGGGTGGCATCACGGAATACGACAACAAAGATCTTCAGCGTACACAAGACTCTCTTGTTCGCAATGCTCATGCTTGTGTCTTGGTGCGGCCACGACATCGGCTGCAACTAGATCATGTTACAGGCATGTTCGCTTCAACCTAATTCTAGTGAATGTATGTAAATTCACTTGTGTAATTGTGGGTAGGTTTCTACAAGTTTCCTCCAAGTGTGCGTGCAAACGTTTGGTCGTCTAGGTTTTGACGGCATGTGTTGGAGCCGAAGTTGCCGGATGTCATAGCTATATCTCGATACTGGCGAAACTCATCGCCTACCTTGGCAAATCGTTCAAGTTGGACCGTTTTGAAAGCTTGCTCGATGGCTGAAAGATCAAGGAACACAGCTCTATATCCACTATGCTTTACATAAGATGTAGCAAATGGACCGGGATACCGGACTACCGCTGGTTCAGCTTTTTTTTCTAGAGCGGAAAATTCAGCAGGGTGACGAAATTCAACTCTGCTCAGGGAGTTCTTTCTCGGAGGCAATGCTCACATGAATGGCAATAGTATCTTAGCTAGAGTTTAAATTTTGGAGTCATTTATGTCTAAGTTTCCTGGTGGTAATGTATTGGCGGTTGGCTTAGATTTGTTAAAATAATGTGTTTGCTTGAAGATTGATAGACATGTATTGAGATAGATTAGAATTCCAGATAGTATCATCTACCTGTACCGCGAGTATGTGGACTTCTTTGCATCCATGTTTATACCACTATATGCAGTCACCTTACAATGTTCAATAAAAAATCCAACATATTTTGCAGTGTTCATATTGTTTCGCACGTTACACCGTGTTCTCTGGGATTATCACACACATAGCCAAGTAGATTCATGTAATGTGTTTGTTCTTTCAGGTATTGTTTGAGAATAAAATACTTAAATCTCCAACTACAATCACTGCTTCATTTATGCAGTTGTCGTGCAATTACAGATGAGGGAAACCAGGACCTGTTGTAAGCTGTCAAATCTCCGGATGCGGATATTTACCACTTCCATTTTCAATTTCTCGAATACGAATATCGGATAATTCGGACTATCCGCTACAAGTTCCCACAACTAGTGTCGCCTCACTTCGTGTGTCCACTACCCGACATGTTTGCCAACCTCCCAGAGTTCGTTTATCACAATCTGGTCATCTCCCGGCTCATCATTAGAGGACACGACCATCTTGGAACCATCTTGTCTCAAGTCAGATGGGGTGTTGAAGATGAAGGGCTATGAGTTCACTTTCAGGCCTGAGCCGGCGGTGTTCGTTCCGGATCCTGAGTTCGTTCTGTTTATTTGGCGACGTAAGGATAAGGATGACCCCTCGGATAAGGGGCTGGAGGATGGTGAGGGAGATGACCCGATGCAGGGAGTTACTCCATCGGTACCTCCACTAGTAGAAAAACACCCTATTGTCCCGGTTGGTTTGGGCCATTAGTCCCGGTTCCCCAACCGGGACTAACCAATCGGGACTAATGTTAGTCCCGGTTGGGACACGAACCGGGACTAATGGGGGGAGCTTTAGTCCCGGTTCGTAATACGAACCGGGACTAATGGAAGGACCTTTAGTCCCGGTTCGTAACACGAACCGGGACTAAAGGATTTTTTTTTTGATTTTTTTTTTCAAATTTTTTTTTTAATTTTTTTTTCTGAATTTCAAATCTTTGAATTATTTGACAATTTCATCTCTAATCACCCATATTCTCAGATCAAAGTGCATACCTACCGGTCAGCCCTAATCTCTAACTTTCCGTCCGGTCACCCATCCTCTCACTGCTCTAGCCCCAGCACGCTTAACTTCCCAGTTCCCTCTCCCCCAGCTGCCAAGTCTGCAATTGTTGTTTTCTTGACAATAGTAAGCTATCAATCCTATTAACCCTTAGGTTTTGATGGCACATGATTAAATTTTTTGAATTCCAAACAATTATTAAAATAAACAACAATGATTAAAAAACAATAATGATTAATTTATAAACTCAAAAATTTGAAAAAAAACTCAAAATTTTCAAATAAACTCAAAAATTCCAAAAAACTAAAAAAATTTAAAAAAAAACTAAAAAATTCGCAAAAATAAAAAAAAATCTAAAATTCTAAAATAATAATAAAAGTTAAAAATAATTGAAAAATAAAAGAAACAACAAAAGAATTTCAATTATTAACATAAACAACAATGATTAAGTAATACTATTATGCAGAAATCAATTATTAATTCCAAAAAAATTAAAAATAATTTGAATTTCTGGCAAAAATCTTCCTGCTTTAGTCCCGGTTTGAATTCCAAAAAGCAATTTGAATTTTTTGAGATATTAAACAATTTTTTTCGAGTTCGTACGCAAAAACCAACCGGGACTAAAGGACGCCACCCCGTTAGTCCCGGTTCATAGCACGAACCGGGACTAAAGCCTACACCTTTAGTCCCGGTTGGAACCACCAACCGGGACTAAAGGACGCCACCCCTTTAGTCCCGGTTCATAGCACGAACCGGGACTAAAGGCAACACCTTCAACCGGGACTAAAGGACGCCACCCCTTTAGTCCCGGTTCATAGCGCGAACCGGGACTAATGCCCCCATCCGAACCGGGACTAATAGCTCACGGGGACCTGGCAGCACGAACCGGGACTAATGCCGGGCATTAGTCCCGGTTTTTCGCCCAACCGGGACTAATGGCTTTGGAGCTCCTTCCGAAAGGGTGTTTTTCTACTAGTGCTCCTTCGGATGTGCCAGCTGCGGCCATGGGTTCTACTGTGCAGGGGTCTTCTACGTCTGCTCGATAGGTGCCGCTGGGTATTGTCGTTACGCCGATGAGCCCTCATCCGGTAACGCCCAGGGCTATTGAGATTGTGCGTTTATGGCGGGAGGCGACAGCTGGTGTTTCGTCAGGACGGGAGGAGGTGGTGCCTTCGGCGCCGGCGACGCCGATGGGGGCACCATCGCGGACAGCGGCTGTTGTTCTCTTTAGCTCGCCAGTGACCACTTCGAGGGCGGCTGCTACTTCGCCACTATCCCCTGAGGTGGTCACGTCGACGAGTGGGTGTCCGGAGACCGTTAGGGGGGCTGCTACTTCGTCATCGCCCCCTTTGACGGTTCAGGCAGTGAGTTCTCCCGGGTCAGCCTCTTCGGGTGGTGCTGGGGGTCTTTCGCCGGAGGCTCCACTCTTCGTTCCGTCCGCGAGCACTGGTGGGGGGGCTGCTACTTCGCCTCTGTCCCCTGCGGTAGTCGCGTCGACGGGTGCATCCCTGGGTGAGATCCTGGCACCGGATGTGCCACCGTTTGCTCAGTGCAGTGCCGGGCGGGGGGCCTCCACGCCGGCGCCCCCTCCTGTGGCTGTGCCTGGACGATGGCAGGTGTTGCACCTGCCCCGGTCACGGTGTTGCAGCCGAGACGTAGTGCTCGGCACGCGGTGACGGGGGATGGTGGAGCCGCGACGGACGAGGATACATTGTCTAGGGCAATGAGGCGCAAGGCGGCGTTGAACGACACTGCAGTGCAAGGTACGAAATTTCCTTCAGCTTGATACACCTTGTCTAGAGTCTAGATTAGTGTCGGTTGGAGTTAGCCTGAGGAGGAATGTGGAGGAGGTCTCTGTTTCGGCTAAGGCTTTACGTCATTTGGAGTTTGATCGTCTTACAGTATCTCCTAAGGCGCTGAGTAGGTCATTTAGCCCCCTGTTAGAAGAGGAGGAAGCGGATGCCACAGAAGATGGTCAGCTTTTGTCTCATCTAGTAGGGGAGGTTACGGAGGTGAGTTTGGATGAGTCGGGACTTGAGTCCGTCTTGGACTTACAGGCATCTCGGCGTAGATCTAAGGGTTCAAAAAAATCCAAAAAATGTTCCCGATGAATGGCATATTTATAAATAGCAGATGTCTTGGTGACTTGGCTAAACATCTACATATTGCTCAATGTGTGAGGGATCATGACTTGGATTTTTTGGCTATCTCCGAGTCGGGTAGACGAGATTTCTCAAGTAATGTCCTAAATCGGTTATCCGGGGGTTTGGATTTTACTTGGCATTCTCGTCCACCACATGGCAGGTCTGGGGGCATCCTACTTGGTGTTAAATCAGATTCCATGGATGTGGTTGGGAGATCCGGTGGTGACTTCCATTTAAAAGTTCACATACGGAATAAAACCGACAACTTCATATGGAGTTTGGTAGCCGTGTATGGTGCTGCCCAAGACGAATTTAAGGCTGCTTTCTTGCGCGAGTTGGTTAATCTGGCTAGAGATAATCCTTATCCTATTTTAATTGGTGGAGACTTTAATATGCTCAGATTTCAACATGGGAAAAGCAGAGGCCATTTTGACAACCATTGGCCCTTCCTTTTCAATGCTGTTATTGACAATTTGGATCTTAGGGAGGTGCACATGACTGGTAGACAATTCACTTGAGCGAATTGCTTACCGGAGCCGACCTATGAAAAACTAGACCGCGTGCTTATGGATACAGAATGGGAGTCAAAATATCCTTTGGTATCAGTACGCGCTCTGGAAAGAATAGAGTCGTTGTCAGACCATGCTCCGCTTCTTTTGTCAACAGGTACCCTAAAACATCAAACGCACCATCAATTTAAATTTTAATTAGGATGGTTTTTGCGTGAGGGGTTTGATGATTCGATAAAAGGGGCTTGGGATAAACCAGTGAAAGGTCGTAAGCCTATTCAACGATGGAATAATAAAATGCGCAATTTGCGTACTTTCCTCCGATGATGGGCTCGCCATGTGACTGGTATGTTGAAGAAGGAGAAGATTCGTTTATCCGCCATTATTGATGAACTCGATGGTGTCGCAGTGGTACGTCCGTTATCTACGCAAGAGATTGATCTTAAAAATCAGTCAAATGCACAGATAGTTAGGCTACTGCGTGAAGAGGAAATCAAATGGTACCAGCGATCAAAGGCCCAATTTATTCTTGAAGGAGACTCGAATACAAGATACTTCCATAGTGTCACAAATGGTAGACACGGGAAGAAACTTATTCACTCCTTACATCTGGATAAGGGTGTGATCGAGGGGTAGGATGAATTGAAATCATTCATTACCCAGTATTATAAAACGCTGTTTGGGGAGCCGGATGTAGGGAGTTTTTCCCTAGACGAGTCCCGAACAGCGGATATTCCCCAGGTGTCTGATGAGGAGAACGCTTTTTTAACTTCGCCTTTCACTGAGGAGGAGGTTAAGAAGGCGGTTTTCTCAATGGAACATAATAAGGCACCAGGTCCGGATGGCTTTCCAGCTGAATTTTATCAACATTTCTGGGAAACCATCAAGACGGACCTGTTGGAACTTTTCGGTTGCTTTCATGCGGGCAATTTGGAACTGTTTTGCCTTAACTTCGGGGAGATTATTTTGTTACCTAAAATTAATGAGGCAGAAAGGATTCAACAATATCGACCAATCTGTCTTCTTAACGTGAGTTTCAAAATATTTACAAAAACGGCAACGTTGAGACTTAATTCGGTGGCGGATCATGTGGTAAGGCCAACCCAAACAGCCTTCATGCAAGGAAGGAATATTTTGGATGGGGTGGCAATATTACATGAGACGGTTCATGAGTTACATCGGAAAAAGCTCAATGGAGTCATCCTCAAAATCGACTTCGAGAAAGCATATGACAAGGTCAAATGGCCTTTCATCCAGCAGACGCTGAGGATGAAAGGGTTCTCGGAGGAGTGGTGTATTTGGGTGCGGCAATTTTTTTATGGAGGTAGTGTGGCAGTTAAAGTCAATAATGAGACTGGCCGTTATTTCCAGACAAATAAAGGCTTGAGACAAGGTGACCCATTATCGCCTATACTATTTAATATAGTGGTTGATATGTTGGCGATCATGATTGAGCGTGCCAAAACTGAAGGCCTTTTTGAAGGGGTGATTCCACATCTAGTCGATGGTGGCTTATCTATCCTTCAATATGCAGATGATACGATCCTCTTTATGGACCATGATCTCGAAAAAGCTACGAATCTGAAATTAATTCTTTCAGCTTTCGAGCAATTATCGGGATTTAAGATTAATATCCATAAAAGTGAGTTGTTTTGCTTTGGCGATGCCCAGGAAGCGGCTGTGCAATATGCCGAACTTTTTGGTTGTGCACAGGGGCAATTTCCTATAAGGTATTTGGGTATTCCAATACATTATAGGAGATTGACCAAAGCCGAATGGAAGCATGTCGAAGAACGTCTGCAGGCTAGGTTGAGTAGTTGGAGAGGAAAATTACTATCCCAAGGTGGAAGATTGGTTCTCATTAATTCAGTATTAAGTAATCTGGTACTGTATATGATTTCCTTCTTTCAACTACCAAAAGGAGTCTCGCAGAAACTGGATTATTTCCGTTCAAGATTCTGTTGGCAAGGGGATAGTGAGAAGAAAAAGTATAGACTGGCCAAATGGGAGGTTGTTTGCCGTCCAAAAGACCAAGGAGGGTTGGGAATTAATGACCTTCCGGTCAAGAATACTGCTCTTCTTGCTAAGTGGTTGTTTAAGCTGCTAACTGAGGATGGTGTTTGGCAAACACTTCTCAGAAGAAAGTATATCGGCTCGAAAGCTTTATCTCAGGTCTATTGGAAACCTGGAGACTCTCACTTTTGGGCTGGCCTCATGGCGACCAAGAAATCATTCTTTCATTATGGGACTTTTGATATTAAGGATGGGACGGAAATTCGCTTCTGGGAGGATAAATGGTTAGGCAATACCACTCTCCGAGAACAATATCCAACTCTATACGACATTGTCCGACATAAGGGCGATACGCTTGCTTCGGTTATGCAAACGTCGCCTCCTAATATGTCGTTCAGACGCACTCTTTATGGACCACGTCTTGTGTTGTGGAATGCCTTGTTGGGACGACTGGCTTCAGTTCAGTTAACATAAGGGTCTGATGAGTTCCGTTGGAATCTAACTGGGAATGGTGTGTTCTCCGTGGATTCAATGTATAGAGCATTGTTACATTCTGATGTGCCGGTTGACAACGACAAAAAAAATGGTGTATGAAGATTCCACTGAAATTAAAGATTTTTGCGTGGTATCTTCGTAAAGGGGTTATCCTCACCAAAGACAACCTGGTCAAGCGTAACTAGAATGGAAGTACTAAGTGTGTGTTTTGTACACATGATGAGACTATCAAACACTTATTCTTCCAATGTAAAGTTGCACGTTCTATATGGTCAGCCATTCAGATTGGTTCTAACTTATATCCACCTCGTTCGGTTGCAAATATCTTTCGCAATTGGCTGCATGGGGTGGATAGTAAGAAAAGAACGATTATTAGAGTGGGAGCGTTAGCCGTTATATGGTCGCTGTGGCTATGTACAAATGACAAGGTTTTTAATGATAAAAATACATCTCTCTTGCAGGTACTTTACCGATGCACAGGTTTGCTCCGTTCGTGGTCCACATTACAACGTGTGGAAAATCGAGACCTTTTTATGATGGCGTCTGCACGACTGGAGCACACGGCGAGGGATATTTTTACCCGACATGGGTGGTCTAGGGATCTTCGTTTAGGTCCTCCGTAGTCATAGGCGTTTTGTTGATTGATTTTGCGCCTGTGTGCTGCTTTTGTTCTTTCTCTTTTTTTCGAGTTCTTTGACTGTGTGCATCTTGTTATGCAGAGGCCGAGTATTGACATACATTGTATCTCTGATACATTGAAATAAAATTCCCTTTATCAAAAAAAATCTTGGAACCATTCGCGACGCCCACGATACCCACAGTATGAACTCTCAAAATATCACCGAGTGGTACTGACAGCCTCTTAACAGTCAAGAGGCACTGTCTGAGAAGCTCGTGTGGTATGCTACTACAGCCGCATTTCCATGTATCTCATCCATTCGCAAAGACAATCGGCATGAAACTTGTTTAACTGATTAACACGCGGGACAAGAATTTGTAACACTTCAGGACCAAAGCCCAAGGCACCCGGCCTAGTGTCCAACGTTGGATGGGGCCAGCTTCAATTCTTTATAACACCGGTCAAATACAACAACCCTACGGAGGACACATCAATGTGACGAGAAACTATGACCAGACACCTACGGAAAACACCCTAACATTGTGACCTTGAAATTTATGGTTTGTGGGATTTTTATTCTACCCTGGTCTTATTCAGAGATAACATGCGAAGTGCTACTTTTAATTTGAAGATGATAGGATTTTCTAATTCATGTGCCTAGTTTTTGTTATTCAGATCGAAGCGAATGTAGATGGTCACTGCTCAAGTTCTCCTTTCCTGCAGTGTACAAGGGGCCACATCATCAGAAGGCACATTGATTTTGGCGAGCCATGGGTCTACAAGTTGTGCTTGCAAGTTTTGAGAGTTCGGGTTCGATCGGCTGAAGCCCAAGGAGACTCCGCCCTCAAGAACCACACTAGGAGTTAACTATCATCACCACATGTTCTGCGGCAAGTTCAACATGAAGATCCCCACGTCCCGTGTTGCTCATGGCCTGTAGTCGATATTACGACACCTGCACAACCCCGCTGATTTTGTTGAACTGGTTTGCACGCACAACTGCGCCAGCCAGTGTGTTAATCCAACACAAAACTACACACCATATCCATTTCAGTATTATTGGTCTCGTCCACCATGCCGATCTTGTGTTGCTGAATTCATCGATGCCTCTCAAGCATAGGAAATGTGCTCTACTACAAAATTTGGTTTCGCACGCTCACATCTATTAGCAAAGACAATCGACATGAACTGGTATAGATGATTAGTACGGTATATGGATATTTTCAATGGAAAATCCCAAAAGGATGGTAATTTCTCTTGGCTACTGAACCTTTCAGCTCTCTATGTTCCACTATATTAAGGATCATGTCTATAACACAATCCAATCCATTACAACAACTATTGCAAGGAAATACCTATGTGTGGTAAGATTAATAGAGTGAGAGCTATCATGTCACATAAAAGCTTATAATGTTTTGAGCACACAACAGTCCTTTGCGCAAGGACATGAAATCATAGATATGAGCCATATAGAAACAAACAAGTAATGTGCGATCTTCCAGGCGAATGAAAAGTATTGAATTTTCATTCTTTGCCACAACAAAGTAGGGGATACATTTTCCCAAGCATAAAACAATAAACACATTCAGTAATACGATAATCATAACATCAAGAACAAAAGAATACTACAAAGAATAGAAGTAATAGAAACCATATAGGTGTACAACTAAATGAGTATTCGTGTTTCTTGCTATACAACTACCAATCTTTTCACATCAAATAATGAAGCACATAAAGAGGAGACTCAACTTTCTACCAAAAATATCCTCTTGGTGTCGAGACATCCATTGGTGAATACAGTTAGATCATCATATAGTTAGATTTGGCTCCAATCATACCTTAATATTTTCCCCGTGATTTTGGCAATTCTTTTAGTATATGTTAGTGGTGAAATTTAAACATTAAAGGAAATATCAATAACGTAACATCGTCATATTTGGGATATGGCGTAAGTACTCCTTAATTCTTCCAAATCCTGGCCTTAGATTACTTTTGATTATAAATATATAGTGTACGCAATGTTTTCGTGGCCTTAGATCCATCACCACCCAAATTCAATAGGAACTTGCAGTGATGAATGATTTTGCATGACACAAAGGACCCAGAGATATTTATCTCTTCTCTGTCAAACTGAGGTTTCTCTCTGATTCAAATCCATATATATTTCCACTATTGTCCTCATAAACATCATAACACCTTTAAATAATTCAATATGTAATAGACATAAAATAGATTAGTGGACAAGTCTCAAATTAGTTACCAATGAAATTATAAATGAAACTGAAAATATGGTTAATGTGGTAAATGGACATGTACTACTTCATGTGGGATATTAAAGTATCTATACATCTTTATTTTTCTCCCACATTTTAAATAAGTGCAATGTCTTGAGTGAATCTTGTCCACTGGGATGTTTCTAGACTCATTTTAGTATGTAGATACATCTATATTTAGAGAAATCTACATCAACTGATTGGGGACGGAGGGAGTATATTTTTACTAAACCTAGAGACATCTTGCTAGAGAAAAATGCAAGAATCCAACGTGTCTAGAATTTTGACTACATATTGTGATTAAAGATTAGCGTTAACCGGTACAAACAAGATTAACATACATAATATCAGTGCTTGAGTTGAAAATCCAGGCTTGTGATATTTAACAAAATTAGTAGCCAACTTTCGAGAAGGATATTTCCAGAAGTTGTTTCAAATAGTTCCTTTTTACATGACACGGTATTGTAGCTCATTATGGAAAATGCATTTTATGTATATTTGAAAATGTCAACAAAATCAGAACAAAAAAATTGGGTGTATATCCGGACATTCTCGTACACAAAGTTTCACAGAAAGGAACATTTATCTGGCTTTTACAAAAAAAAACACAAAAAATCTCATGACGATTCATTTGGGAGCACCGGAAATTGTATTTTTATACTGTCCACAAACAATATCTTTTATTTCTGCGAAATTTTGTATGCGAACAAAGTATGTCTGGATATATGCCCAAATTTTTTGTTTGGAACATTTACACAATCAAAAAATACTGTTTTTTGGTTACTAGTTGCATCTACACCTATGAGACAAAACAGATTCCCACTTTTTACATGCTTATTTTAGTCATTTTTTATCGAACTTAGCTTGCAACTTGAAATGCATGTGTAGCACTACCTAAACCATGTTGGATTCATGAGATTGTATTTTTATAACACATGATCTATCTGCACCCTCTGTCATGCTTGCAAGTAGCCAAAAGATGTGAGCAACATCAATTGACAAGCCATTGTCTTATATACCACGACAGAGGAGCTTGTGCTGCCGTATTCCTCGATGCCTCCCAATCATAGACATGAAATGTGTGGCACCCCCCTCTGACACATATCGCCAGAGAGGCGGTCGCCCCGTGCGCCAGCCCAGGATATCCGGCCGCACGTTACGACAATGCAACATAGCAGAAATATCATTACACAATCAGGCCCAGAGGGCTACAAATGGTTTTACATGGCCATAAAGGCTTGAAAAATTATCAAGGCCAAGTATGGCACTGGACAGAGTTTAACTGGCAGCGGAAGACAATGATTCGGCAACGGCTTAGTGCGGCTCCATTCCACAGGCATCTGGCTGGGCTACTGATCCTAGCACGTTCTTGCTCCATCTCTTTGCTATGGTAGAAGATGAATCCTCTCCACGTCTGGCCACATGGAAAGCCAGTTTGAGTACAATGATGTACTCGCAAGTAACAACCACAAGACATGAACAGTCAAGCAATCAGGCAACAAGTAACTAGTGACCAAAAATAATCTAAACATGGCAAGTGTCTACTCACGACATTCCAAGTGGATAGCAACAGGGTAGCATGACAAATCATGGCATAAGTAGATGATGGGGTATCACCAGTACAGAGTCCAAGCCAGGTGGGGTTGGATCGTGCACCGGCGATCAGACAAGAGAACTTACCTGTGACGAATAACGGAGGTACCCCTTGCTAATAAGTATTATAACAAACCTGTCATAACTAGGCCCAACGGCCTCACCACATCTTTCCACTGCTAGGCCCACTGGCCTCATCTATCCACTAGGTAATGCACGGACGATGTTGGCTCAGGCCTAACTCTAGGCCCCCAACGATCGCACCGCCATCCCTCAACGCGGGTAACCATTCACAACTGAGGTAACATTCCCTGCATCATCTTATTGTTTATTTAGTGGAATCAGGTTGTTCATCTTACTTTCACACCGAACTTAAGTTTAACCTCCGGACTCGACAAAGGACAATAGTGTGACCGACACTGAACTGTTCCATAACCTAGGAACAAGGCTAGCTGCTAGTTGATACACTCTCGAGAGGTTGCAGTTACCACCCATCTAAATGCACCTTGCTTCGCGACGGCAAGATACAATTACATAACCGTTCACGCTACCAAGACACTCCCTGTATAGCTACCGACATAACTCTATGTCTTATGTCGAAGTGAATCCGGCACGTCCCCAACTCATGAGCAACGCCTAGCTCCGGAACCTTCACAAGACTAGCCCCGACCACAACTATGCAGTATCCGACTAGACTTGCCAAGTGGGTAGCATCAAAGGAGGCGTGATAGGTTACATAGGTTATGGCTCTCCCATTTGGGCGACAGTGGCAGTGCGTTCAAGGTTCAGATTGGTGGCACTATGGACTGACCCTATCGAAGCTTGGAGGGTTGGTTCATTTAATCCAGTTTCTTTCAACAACAATTCCAACAACAGAGGGTTAGTCCCACACAATAAATATAATATCATATCAACACGAAACAGATTAGTCCAATGCAAAATCATAATATCATATCAACATGAAACAGAAACAAACTGCACTCAATATTTCAAACAATATATAGTTAGTTCAATCAATGGTTAGTTCAACCGGGCGATGGCGGAGATAACTCCGACCAGTGACAGCCACAGGTTGAGTAAAAGAAAATAAACAGCACAGTTGGTTAGCGTCAACCGGGCGATGGCGGAGATACCTCCGGCCAGTAGCAGCCACAGATCGACTACAAAAGTTAGTGGAGGCGTCCACGCGATCCCGTTCCGCCATTCCCTTGACTGCGGCGGTTCCTCCAGTCCATCGTCGCCGGAATGGGGAGTGGTGCATGGTACCGTCCAACACACGCCACAACTCTACAGAAAAGTAGACGAGATTCAATCCACGTGGGCGGTGCCCAGCATGTATTTAGTCGCCGACCGGAACTCAACCCACACTTGATGGGTTTATCGTATTACAGGAATGAAAACAAAGTCACGATATCTCGTGACGCACAGTTGACAGGATATAAACCAAAGCCACGATATCTCGTGACGCACAGTTGACAAATGATAAGCAATCATAAGAAAGAAAGCATCCATTCCACTCGAGGATTAACTCGACGTGGTGTCAGCAATCTTGGCAAAAGACCCAAATGAAAGCCAGCTTCCCAAGCGTCGCAGTCAAGGCGGCATACGCCAGCCAAGTTTGACGGAGGGAGAAGAAGCAAATAACTCTTTTGGCAAATGCCCCAACTCCGAGGATCATAAGACGACATTCGTCCGCTCCTCACCTCGGCGAAGGAGAAGAAGCAAACAATCATGGGGACGCTTAGTTATAGTTAGCTGGTCAGGTGGTTCGACAAAGCCACGCAAGTGCGAGGCGCACAAATTATTCACTCGTCATTCTAATGCACACATGGATGATGAGTGGAACATGGCATCACTATCTATACTTGAAATTAAACATGGCGTAGCTACCTAAGCTTGAATGAACATAGCATGCAAATATACACATGAAATCACCGGAACCAACATCAGCATCGGCTAGCAATAAAATATAACGCGCATATGTGACATGATGATCTGCAAACAAACAACACCGCTTGAGTGTTCATAGCAAGTGGTTAGCTTGCCTTCGGAGATCGACGCCATTTGGCTTGAGGGTCACGGACACGTCGCGGTTTAGGGTATCGGTTTGCCGGTACCGCGGGATGGACCTATGCATATGTATAAGGGTGCTCAGCATACAAACATTTTACAAAAATGTAAAACCTATACCACTGGATAGAGCTTTTCAAACTATGAATTTACAAATTTGAATCACCTCAATCGGAGCTACGGTTCAAAAGATATTGGACTTCTAGTTCTTGGTAATTATGAGCCACTTCTGGAAAAAAAAACGTTCGCGGGCCGAATCTTACTGGGCTGGGCTGGTTGCGCATTCACTGGAAATACGCTTTCCCTTGAGGGAAGCGTAAGGCAGAAAATACGCTTTTAGCTGGCCAAAGGGGATCGATCGGTTCGTCATCATCCTGGCTCCCGCATGCACAGAGGTGCTCGGGGACGACGGGGAGGGGCCGGCCGCCGGCAGCAGCCGTCCCGGCGAGGCCGGACGGGGGCGGCGGGGAGGTCGCCGTGCCCCACCCCAGCTGGGGTCGCGCGGGGCGTGGCCGTGGACGGCCTCCGCGTGCGGTGCCCGCAACCACCGCGGCACGACCATGGCGGACATGGCCGGCAACGACGTCGGCGAAGGGGCGGGCTGAGGCGGACGCCGACGACGCGGGCGGACGCGCCGGGCTTCACCGCAACCGAGGGATGGCCAAGGACTATGGGCGTCGCCGCCGGGAGGGCTAGGAGGGCCGAGACGCGCAGGTCGCTGCCTTGGTCGAAGCTGGCGTCGGCCGGGGTGGGCTTCCGGGAGGACGCCGGCGACGGGGCCGAGGACAGCGGTGGAGGCGGGGGTTGGGGATGACGCCGTGGTTGCAGGAGGTCGGAGGAGCCGACGGTGGGGGCGACCACGGGAGGCGCAGCTCGGAGCTTTGACCACGGCGGCCAAGCTCGACGCCAAGCGCGGGGGCGGCAGGGGGTCTCATCGTCTATGGAGAACGAACAGCGGCGGCGGTCCGCGTCCGGGGAAGGCGGGAGCTGGGGCTCGGGAGGTAGGGGGACGCGCGGGTGAGCTCGAGCTCGTCTCGGTCGTTAGCCATGACGGCCGTGCACGACGAGCACGTCTAGCACGTCGAGCCTCCGGCTACCCTGGGTGGGGGAGAGGGAGAGCGCACGGGTGGGAAGCGCGGGGCAGGAGTGGAGAGTGTGCCGCGGGCGCGAGAGGGCTTGGGTGCTCCTCATATATAGGCAGGGGACGTCGATGCTTGTAAGAAAAAAAAAGGAGAAGGGATAAGGACGGGAGCTGGATAAGGAGGCCGATGTGGAAGAGCAGTACCCTACAGGAAAGTTACTGTGCAGCGGGGTTAAGCAGGGTTTAGGGCAAAGCCGGTTTAGTTCACGCCAAAGCACATGTCCGGGACGTTCTGGGCGCGACGCGAGCGACGTCGTCGCGTTCCCGTTGACTCGGGGCATGAAATGGAAAACGGGTCGCACCACTGGGTTCGTAACGACGATACCAACACAACAAAACTAGAATCACTCAAAGGCGACAAACTTTTATGTATAAGATTTTCAGAAAACCGGGGTTGCGCCAGGTGTTCGATGAAATGACAGAGGTCTTCCCCATCTCAGAAAAATCCCCAAAATTCACGGTAGGCTAGGATAGGGGTATGTAGGATGTTGGTGAAGTTTGAGCCCAATTGGGTACCTGGAGGTTGGTCAAAGAATTTGGTGTCCAAAAATGCCCTAATGGCATGGGTATGCCAAATGCACCTACTCAAATTATATTGGCCTAATGTTGTGGATATGGGGTTGTATATGGGATCTTGTCAGCTTGGCAAGGTGGCAATGCCAAATGATTTTTGTAGCTAGGGGTTGCTTTGGAAATTGCAATTAGGCAAGAAAAAGGCATTACAAGGGAAGTACCTCAGATATTGCTCAAATGAGGTTGGGCCAATGGAGTGGAATGTTCAGGAGGTTAAATCAGGCCCATCCACAAAATTGTAGAATTTTTGGATGAGTGGAAGGTGTCTGAATACTTATTGGACTGGAAATGGCATAATAGCGGATATGATTTAACCGAGGGTTTTTGCATTGGACTATGGAATATTTTCCCATAGGGTGGATGTATAAGTATGAGGGAACCATATGGTAGCTTGGTAGAATTTATCTTAAGATACAATTGTGGTGGTGGCTTTTAGTGGAATAGACGGAAGGGTTTTGGAACACTGGAGTGGCATCAATGTGTGACAACGAAAATAGTGGCATCGAGATATGGTGGAGGTTGATAAGCTCAAGGTTTGTTGGGAAATCTCTAGTGAGCAAAACCAAAGTCAATTCAAAGACCAACAAGTGGGAGAAAATAGTTTGGAAACAGAAAAAGTTTTTCAGGCGGAAGAAAAAACATTACTAACATTAGGGACGAATTTTCGGGATGTGACAAACCTTCCCCCTTAAAAAGAATCTCGTCCCGAGATTCGGAGACTAATGAAGATTCCCGGGGTTATACAAGATATTTCTTGTATGGTTTATTACACCCCTAGATTTAAATATTTTAAAACTTTTCTACACGGTACTAGGGTTTAACACTCAAAAGGGTTAACACTTAGCAGGATATTTCTAAAATAAACATTATCAAGGCATGATATTTTTATCACACTCAAAGCATTCTAAGGATGGCATGGCAGGGGCTCACTGAATCAAACAAGATAGGATCTACCCCTACGGTTTATAAATATAAACTAGGGTTTTTTGCTTAAACGATCACACATGGCAAGGCACACATAACCCACAAAACCATGGCAAAACAACAAGCAAGTCTACAATCCAAGCTAACAAAACACTCTACAAAAATCCCTTCGTGCTCCAACGATGTGAGACACTCAAAAAGCATAATAAAGCTTGCGATGGGGGTCATCGTGGAGGGCTTGGGCCCTGTCTTTAACCTGAGTTCTCACAAGGTTCATATTGGGTGTGGAATCCTTGTGTCGTCACATGTATGAGCTTTTTTTTTTTTTTTTTTTTTCCAAACCTATACACGAGCCAACATTAAGTGAGCGGGACACCGTGGTTGTAGTGTCTCATTGATTACTTCCACTTAATAGTTAAACCTATGCAACACACCCAAAATAATTCTCATACTAATGGGTAGTGTCGATTCCTTATCAAGGAAGAAACCGGCAAGTCGCGTTGGGAAAGGGTTGGGACAAGCTTTTCTACACCATACTGTTGACCGACACGAGCCATGCCAGTTAGGCGGAGACGGGTTAAATCCATCGGGTCGTTGTCGGGCAAAGTAAGGGTGGACTTTTCATGCTAGGGTAGTCTACAGCCAGCCTGGTGCTCTGATACCATGCTCTGTGGCACCCCCCTCTGACACATATCGCCAGAGAGGCGGTCGCCCCGTGCGCCAGCCCAGGATATCCGGCCGCACGTTACGACAATGCAACATAGCAGAAATATCATTACACAATCAGGCCCAGAGGGCTACAAATGGTTTTACATGGCCATAAAGGCTTGAAAAATTATCAAGGCCAAGTATGGCACTGGACAGAGTTTAACTGGCAGCGGAAGACAATGATTCGGCAACGGCTTAGTGCGGCTCCATTCCACAGGCATCTGGCTGGGCTACTGATCCTAGCACGTTCTTGCTCCATCTCTTTGCTATGGTAGAAGATGAATCCTCTCCACGTCTGGCCACATGAAAAGCCAGTTTGAGTACAATGATGTACTCGCAAGTAACAACCACAAGACATGAACAGTCAAGCAATCAGGCAACAAGTAACTAGTGACCAAAAATAATCTAAACATGGCAAGTGTCTACTCACGACATTCCAAGTGGATAGCAACAGGGTAGCATGACAAATCATGGCATAAGTAGATGATGGGGTATCACCAGTACAGAGTCCAAGCCAGGTGGGGTTGGATCGTGCACCGGCGATCAGACAAGAGAACTTACCTGTGACGAATAACGGAGGTACCCCTTGCTAATAAGTATTATAACAAACCTGTCATAACTAGGCCCAACGGCCTCACCACATCTTTCCACTGCTAGGCCCACTGGCCTCATCTATCCACTAGGTAATGCACGGACGATGTTGGCTCAGGCCTAACTCTAGGCCCCCAACGATCGCACCGCCATCCCTCAACGCGGGTAACCATTCACAACTGAGGTAACATTCCCTGCATCATCTTATTGTTTATTTAGTGGAATCAGGTTGTTCATCTTACTTTCACACCGAACTTAAGTTTAACCTCCGGACTCGACAAAGGACAATAGTGTGACCGACACTGAACTGTTCCATAACCTAGGAACAAGGCTAGCTGCTAGTTGATACACTCTCGAGAGGTTGCAGTTACCACCCATCTAAATGCACCTTGCTTCGCGACGGCAAGATACAATTACATAACCGTTCACGCTACCAAGACACTCCCTGTATAGCTACCGACATAACTCTATGTCTTATGTCGAAGTGAATCCGGCACGTCCCCAACTCATGAGCAACGCCTAGCTCCGGAACCTTCACAAGACTAGCCCCGACCACAACTATGCAGTATCCGACTAGACTTGCCAAGTGGGTAGCATCAAAGGAGGCGTGATAGGTTACATAGGTTATGGCTCTCCCATTTGGGCGACAGTGGCAGTGCGTTCAAGGTTCAGATTGGTGGCACTATGGACTGACCCTATCGAAGCTTGGAGGGTTGGTTCATTTAATCCAGTTTCTTTCAACAACAATTCCAACAACAGAGGGTTAGTCCCACACAATAAATATAATATCATATCAACACGAAACAGATTAGTCCAATGCAAAATCATAATATCATATCAACATGAAACAGAAACAAACTGCACTCAATATTTCAAACAATATATAGTTAGTTCAATCAATGGTTAGTTCAACCGGGCGATGGCGGAGATAACTCCGACCAGTGACAGCCACAGGTTGAGTAAAAGAAAATAAACAGCACAGTTGGTTAGCGTCAACCGGGCGATGGCGGAGATACCTCCGGCCAGTAGCAGCCACAGATCGACTACAAAAGTTAGTGGAGGCGTCCACGCGATCCCGTTCCGCCATTCCCTTGACTGCGGCGGTTCCTCCAGTCCATCGTCGCCGGAATGGGGAGTGGTGCATGGTACCGTCCAACACACGCCACAACTCTACAGAAAAGTAGACGAGATTCAATCCACGTGGGCGGTGCCCAGCATGTATTTAGTCGCCGACCGGAACTCAACCCACACTTGATGGGTTTATCGTATTACAGGAATGAAAACAAAGTCACGATATCTCGTGACGCACAGTTGACAGGATATAAACCAAAGCCACGATATCTCGTGACGCACAGTTGACAAATGATAAGCAATCATAAGAAAGAAAGCATCCATTCCACTCGAGGATTAACTCGACGTGGTGTCAGCAATCTTGGCAAAAGACCCAAATGAAAGCCAGCTTCCCAAGCGTCGCAGTCAAGGCGGCATACGCCAGCCAAGTTTGACGGAGGGAGAAGAAGCAAATAACTCTTTTGGCAAATGCCCCAACTCCGAGGATCATAAGACGACATTCGTCCGCTCCTCACCTCGGCGAAGGAGAAGAAGCAAACAATCATGGGGACGCTTAGTTATAGTTAGCTGGTCAGGTGGTCGACAAAGCCACGCAAGTGCGAGGCGCACAAATTATTCACTCGTCATTCTAATGCACACATGGATGATGAGTGGAACATGGCATCACTATCTATACTTGAAATTAAACATGGCGTAGCTACCTAAGCTTGAATGAACATAGCATGCAAATATACACATGAAATCACCGGAACCAACATCAGCATCGGCTAGCAATAAAATATAACGCGCATATGTGACATGATGATCTGCAAACAAACAACACCGCTTGAGTGTTCATAGCAAGTGGTTAGCTTGCCTTAGGAGATCGACGCCATTTGGCTTGAGGGTCACGGACACGTCGCGGTTTAGGGTATCGGTTTGCCGGTACCGCGGGATGGACCTATGCATATGTATAAGGGTGCTCAGCATACAAACATTTTACAAAAATGTAAAACCTATACCACTGGATAGAGCTTTTCAAACTATGAATTTACAAATTTGAATCACCTCAATCGGAGCTACGGTTCAAAAGATATTGGACTTCTAGTTCTTGGTAATTATGAGCCACTTCCGGAAAAAAAAAAACGTTCGCGGGCCGAATCTTACTGGGCTGGGCTGGTTGCGCATTCACTGGAAATACGCTTTCCCTTGAGGGAAGCGTAAGGCAGAAAATACGCTTTTAGCTGGCCAAAGGGGATCGATCGGTTCGTCATCATCCTGGCTCCCGCATGCACAGAGGTGCTCGGGGACGACGGGGAGGGGCCGGCCGCCGGCAGCAGCCGTCCCGGCGAGGCCGGACGGGGGCGGCGGGGAGGTCGCCGTGCCCCACCCCAGCTGGGGTCGCGCGGGGCGTGGCCGTGGACGGCCTCCGCGTGCGGTGCCCGCAACCACCGCGGCACGACCATGGCGGACATGGCCGGCAACGACGTCGGCGAAGGGGCGGGCTGAGGCGGACGCCGACGACGCGGGCGGACGCGCCGGGCTTCACCGCAACCGAGGGATGGCCAAGGACTGTGGGCGTCGCCGCCGGGAGGGCTAGGAGGGCCGAGACGCGCAGGTCGCTGCCTTGGTCGAAGCTGGCGTCGGCCGGGGTGGGCTTCCGGGAGGACGCCGGCGACGGGGCCGAGGACAGCGGTGGAGGCGGGGGTTGGGGATGACGCCGTGGTTGCAGGAGGTCGGAGGAGCCGACGGTGGGGGCGACCACGGGAGGCGCAGCTCGGAGCTTTGACCACGGCGGCCAAGCTCGACGCCGAGCGCGGGGGCGGCAGGGGGTCTCATCGTCTATGGAGAACGAACAGCGGCGGCGGTCCGCGTCCGGGGAAGGCGGGAGCTGGGGCTCGGGAGGTAGGGGGACGCGCGGGTGAGCTCGAGCTCGTCTCGGTCGTTAGCCATGACGGCCGTGCACGACGAGCACGTCTAGCACGTCGAGCCTCCGGCTACCCTGGGTGGGGGAGAGGGAGAGCGCACGGGTGGGAAGCGCGGGGCAGGAGTGGAGAGTGTGCCGCGGGCGCGAGAGGGCTTGGGTGCTCCTCATATATAGGCAGGGGACGTCGATGCTTGTAAGAAAAAAAAAGGAGAAGGGGGATAAGGACGGGAGCTGGATAAGGAGGCCGATGTGGAAGAGCAGTACCCTACAGGAAAGTTACTGTGCAGCGGGGTTAAGCAGGGTTTAGGGCAAAGCCGGTTTAGTTCACGCCAAAGCACATGTCCGGGACGTTCTGGGCGCGACGCGAGCGACGTCGTCGCGTTCCCGTTGACTCGGGGCATGAAATGGAAAACGGGTCGCACCACTGGGTTCGTAACGACGATACCAACACAACAAAACTAGAATCACTCAAAGGCGACAAACTTTTATGTATAAGATTTTCAGAAAACCGGGGTTGCGCCAGGTGTTCGATGAAATGACAGAGGTCTTCCCCATCTCAGAAAAATCCCCAAAATTCACGGTAGGCTAGGATAGGGGTATGTAGGATGTTGGTGAAGTTTGAGCCCAATTGGGTACCTGGAGGTTGGTCAAAGAATTTGGTGTCCAAAAATGCCCTAATGGCATGGGTATGCCAAATGCACCTACTCAAATTATATTGGCCTAATGTTGTGGATATGGGGTTGTATATGGGATCTTGTCAGCTTGGCAAGGTGGCAATGCCAAATGATTTTTGTAGCTAGGGGTTGCTTTGGAAATTGCAATTAGGCAAGAAAAAGGCATTACAAGGGAAGTACCTCAGATATTGCTCAAATGAGGTTGGGCCAATGGAGTGGAATGTTCAGGAGGTTAAATCAGGCCCATCCACAAAATTGTAGAATTTTTGGATGAGTGGAAGGTGTCTGAATACTTATTGGACTGGAAATGGCATAATAGCGGATATGATTTAACCGAGGGTTTTTGCATTGGACTATGGAATATTTTCCCATAGGGTGGATGTATAAGTATGAGGGAACCATATGGTAGCTTGGTAGAATTTATCTTAAGATACAATTGTGGTGGTGGCTTTTAGTGGAATAGACGGAAGGGTTTTGGAACACTGGAGTGGCATCAATGTGTGACAACGAAAATAGTGGCATCGAGATATGGTGGAGGTTGATAAGCTCAAGATTTGTTGGGAAATCTCTAGTGAGAAAAACCAAAGTCAATTCAAAGACCAACAAGTGGGAGAAAATAGTTTGGAAACAGAAAAAGTTTTTCAGGCGGAAGAAAAAACATTACTAACATTAGGGACGAATTTTCGGGATGTGACAAAATGTGCTCTCATACTACACCATGGTTAACCACACTCTCATCCATTAAATAATCTGTACGAACTTACATATAAGATTACTATTGATGGATATGTAAGTCTTCAAAGAGAAAGCCCGAAGTGTTGTTAATTTCTCTCGGCAACTAGAGCATCTATCTCTCCTTCGTCCACTTTAAATATGAGCAGTGTCTTTAACTGCATCCGGTACAACACAACAACCATTCACAAAATTCGCTTATATGGCATGACCAACCTAGTGTTAGCTATGAAGCTATCATATCACCAGCTGGCGTGAAATGTTGTGAGGAACACTCAATAGCACAAGCTAGTATAGATAGAATTCAGGTATAAACAAACTATAAACCTCCAACTTCAAGTTGAAATGTTTGCTACAACTATGCTATAGTTGTCTGCGTAGGCTCACATCCATTACAAAAGACTATACATAAAACAGATTAATGGTGCTTACGTTTGTTACACATATATCTATCTCTTCTTTGCTAAAGTGCAGGGTGAGGTTTCTATGGGTTATTTAAGCATCTTTATATATTTTCCCTCCTTTAGTGTGGCGACATGGAGCTCAGTCAACAGGCAACACGATATAAATCCATGACCTAATATATATGCTAAAGCTAAGATGTGCCTATATATGGTCATCTATCATTTCTCTTCTGCCCATCTCCTCCCTTACGCGCTCTTTCTCTCACATTGGTTTCACACATGTGGCTTGGTATGTAGCGACAGTAGCGTTGACTACCGCATTTGTGTCATGACCTTCCAGATCGATGATATATACAATTAATCGAGCCGCTGATGGCTGGCACATGAAAATATGTTCCGGCGACGATGTGTGTTACTTTCGGAAACCGTACGTGAGGTCCAGGGAAGGACTACGGACGACCAGCCCATGCTGATTTGGCATGGGATTCACGTGGGATACGGAATCCATCTACAACCAATAGTCAGAGGATGGCGACAACCAGGGACCACGGCTGCAAAATAGGGTGACATGTTCCACTTAAACCCGACACTACACAGATATCAGCATAGAAGGGTCACAAAATCCGGATCAGGTCGATTCAAGTTTAATGGTGGAAGGGATCGTCGGGTTGGAGAGTCTTACTGACTGGCAGTGGACATCTCTGAGCTTCCTTCCAAATTTGCTCGCAACCTGGCTTAGGATTAGTGAAGGTACACTATATCTGGTGGCGTTCACTTTCTTTCGGATTTTTCAATGGTCTTCGTTGATTCAATGGCAAACTCTGTTCATTTGAGATTTTTACTTTCAGCTGAGGTTAATTTCGACGAAGATTTTATTGCAATTTTTGCCAAGTTATGATTTTTGTTTGTTCAAACCTGAAAGAAAATTTGTATCTCATTTCAAAGACCATGATGTGAATTATTCATGTGTATTCCATTTTATGACTAGCTAGATTTTGGACCGCTCTGTGTTCATTTGTTGCTTATGAGTACTCGAAATCAAACTATAATCAAGTGCATTCACGGTACTCTTGAAATCTGCAGTACATTTTAAGTGAACTTGGAAACAATATATTTTCACAAAGTTTTGCTTCTAGATTTCATTTAGGCTATAAAAGATATTGTGGGTCTCTGTAGGACGTGTCACCCAAGTGCATAACGTCATTCCATAATGTCTTATGTGGTATAACAAGTCCGGCATTGCTAAGCAGCGCTACATATTTGAAACGGTACGTGACCAAGTTCTAATTATCCCCCCGTCCTTATCTAAATTGGATCTGTATGATTCTATTGGGCTAAATGCATGCATAAGAACAATAGTACTTGCTTGCTGCTGTAACGAGGCTTCGGCGTATTGCTGGTTTCTATGGCCAGCTTACTGCGTAGTACGGAGGTCATGATTGTCTCTCGTACATGGCGAGAATTATGTACCGAATCCGAGGCCTTGAGTATTGGCGTGTTCAGTAATGCCTCCCAAACCTAGACTCCAAAGTTTTGCCGATGTAGGTTGCGTTGTGTAGCATCCTTTGCCAAGACAAAAATAGGTGAACTTCCAAATATTGCACCTAACGAATACGCACGGATATGTGTCCCGGACAAGCAAATGAGAGAATTCTTCCTCCTGCTTTATAGGAAGGGCACTGGTCTTCAATGATGTGACCAATGCGCCAACATGCAAAAGGGTCCAACAACGAGCTATTTTAGCTAACATGTTACTTAATATATGTACATGTTACTTAATGATGTGTCATAGTACAACGAGTCAAATATCGATGAGCAGCGTGTACATATATATTTGTAACACTGCGACCAAGTTTTACGTATTCCCCAAATCCTTAAATTAGATAATTATGTTATTATTGGGCTTACGGACATAAGAGGTCCAATGTTGTACACCCATTCCCAAAACTTAAAAAGGTTAACATGGTTACTTGCTAAACCCAAAGTGATCATATCAAAGCCCAAAAGCAACCTAAGTCATCATGTACCCATCCATATACCGAAAACTTCCAAAGTTGGGTATTTTTACCCTCGTTGGTTCCCACCGATGCTTGTTGGGTATTTTTACCCTCGTTGGTTCCAAAGTTGGTTCTCCTTCCTCGCATCTCCAGGGCCGGTCAAAAACATGTGACAGCGAGACCCCCGGTTGTAATATCCCGCGACATTTGAGCTACATACGAATCTGCCACGCTCGTATGTGTGTAGCCGCGACATTTGTGCTACTTACAAATCCGCCATTCTGAGATTCCTCCCATCCAAATTCATCGTCATGCGCTGCGCCACGCCATCACATGACCGGAATCAACCACGGCGAGCTCGACACTACCCTTGTCCGCATCAGATCCCGACTAATTAATGGCGTCAAAACTCTATCCAAGTGCTTACTGCTGGCCAGTGTCTAGGTGAACTTTCTTGTCAATCTATGCAGAGAAACACTTATCGTGTCCTAAACCTTCTTATGTTCGTTTCTCGGTTGCTCATTGTTGATAGTTAGTTTAGTAAAAAATCTGGGATTACTTATTGTGAGTAATGGCGAGTTTTTGTAGTGATCATGCATCACGAGCGAACCACATCCTTGTCCCCGTCGTCCTGGGCTTCCGGCCGTCGGCGCCTCGTGCGTTTCCCGTTGATTGCACAAAGTTAGTGAATAGACAATAGTGCCCTCTGCAACTAGGAGGTATACCGAAGCAGAATTGTATATATGATTCTCCGGCCCTCTCTGATGCTTTAAGTTAATTCAATATGCATGGTGCATTTCATATTGGTAACTATAGCGGTCGCTTTTTTATTTGACAAAACGTCCGCCTATGAGTCGTTTTTCGTAGGATTCTTCTATCATGCGTCATGCACGTTACTGCTTGCTACGTACAATGATGTACAGATTATCCAATTTCCACTGGAACTTTTGAAAAAACGTGTACCATAACAGAACATACTAGTATTGATGTATTCCATAATGCCTCCCAAACCTAGACTTTAGGTTTGTGCCGATGTTGGCCAAATTGCACTGACGGGTACAATGCCAAGTTTCTCTCGTCTTTGGTAATGAGGGAGTCTCATCCTCCTTTATAAGAAGTGGAGGCCTTCAAGCGATCTGGTCAAACGCAACAATATTCATGAGCCATGTGGCTGCAGATCTACTTATTTATGCATGTGAGTCATGATTTCTGGTTAATTGTGGGGGTATAGTTCACAATAATTACATACTTGGGATTGTCGTGTAGCTACTGAAAAACGTTGGATTGCTTCAATTATATGCAGCGGTGCCGATTGATGCTACAAATTATAAATGTTCACTCTGCAAGGGAAGCAATGGCCGAAGAATGTGCTTACGTGCATGACAAATATTTTAGCTAACATGCTACTTAATATATGTACATGTTACTTAATGATGTGTCATGGTCCAACGAGTCAAATATTGATGAGCAGCGCGTACATATTTGTAACACTGCAACCAAGTTTTAGTTATGTCCCAAGTCCTTAAATTAGATCAATATGATGTTGTTGGGCTTATAGATATAAGAGGTCCGCTGCCATACTCCCCCTCCCAAAAATTAAAAATGCTAATATGGTTACCTGCTAAACCCACAATAACCATATCAAAGCCCATAAGCAACCTAAGTCATCGTCTACCCATATATCGAAAACTGCCAAAGCTGCATATTTGTACCCTCGTTCGGCCCCCTCGACGCTTGTTCCCTTGTTCTTCCTCACATCTCCAGGGTCGGAAAAAAACATTGTGACAGCGAGACCCCCGGCTATGGTGTTCCCGCACCGCCGCCACTCGTTTGTGTGCAGCCGCGACATCTGTGCTACTTACGAATCCGTTGTTCCGAGCTACCTCCCATCCAAATTCGTCATTGTGCGCCGCCCGCGCCACCCGAATCCGCCGTCCTTCTGGACCGGACTCAACCACGGCTAGCTCGACACTACCCGTATAGCTTTTCATGGTATGTTCTGACGGCCAATTCCGTTGATGGGATCAGGATCCCGATTAATTAATGGCGTCAAACTGTACACAAGGGCTTCTATTTGAAATATCTTGTCTTTCTATGTAGAGAAACTTTTCTCGTGTCCTGAACCTTCTTATGCTTGTTTCTCGGTTGCTCATTGTTTATAGTTGGTTTAGTACAAAATCTGGGATTATTTATTGTGAGCAATGACGAGTTTTTGTAGTGATCAGGCATAACGGGCGAACCACATCATTGACTCCTTGTCCCGATCGTCCTGGATCAAATGTCCTATTTCAAACAATTTGCAAGTGACGGATTATACATACATTATGTGGGTAAGGTCCAAGAGCGGGACACAAAGTAAGTAAACAACCCATAATGCCCACTGCAACTAGGGGGATATACCGAATTGGACGTGTATATATAATCCTCCGGCCGTCTGGTGTTTTAAGCTGGATCAACATGCATGATGTATTTCATATGAGTAAAAATGGTGGCCGCTTTCTGATTTGACAAGAAGGCTGCCTACGAGTCATTTTTCCAATGATTCTTTACCATGCATCATGACCTTACTGCTTGCTAAGTACAACTTACTACTTTATGCTGACCTTCAATCGTCACTCAAACCGTTGAAAAAGCCTGTACCAAATGACAGCATACGACTGTTGATGTATTCCGTAATGCCTCCCAAACCTAGATTTTAAGTTTCTGCCAATGTAGTTTGTGCTGTGTAGAAATCATTCCTGAGGAAATTATAGTTGAACTTGACCCTGCAAAAGCAAGGGAGACTTCTTCCTGCCACTTTATAGTAAGGCCACAATGATGTGGAGAGGGTCTTCTCGTGATCTGGCTAGCTAATGAAACAACATTGAATAGATCCAAAGTTGGACTCTTACTTATTTGTGAGCAGCATTAGTTGTGAGTCTTTAACTGAACGTCTAAGCCTTCGGGTCAGTATTGTTTTAATTGACACCCAACCACCTTCTCAGACGCAGGGTTGTACGGCTACCCACGTGCATGTTCCCACATCTCATCCTCACCAAAACAATGTTTTGCCACCACTCGGGCCACCATGAAAGAAGCCCCATTTGTACATGTGCAACCATGACATCTATCTCCACTTCCTTCAGACGATAACGGTGAAGAGGAAGAAGAGGAAAACGAGGAGGAGAAGGAGCAGGAGATATCGACATGTTCAACGTGGCAGGCCGTCTTGCTGACGTTCTTCAACATGGCGTTGTTTCGCGAATAAGAATCGCTCCCCGGAGGGGTTGTCCTAATGGTGTCGTGAATAAAAATATATTGTAGATGTGCTATTATACACGAGTATCCGAATAAATTTTGGAGAATTCTAAATAGAAGCACCGCATATGATTTCTTCCCATGCGGCCCATATTTGTGGTTGCTTTGCCCCTATAGGAGAGAGTACATGCATTCATGCAAGAATCTAGTGACGTCATCATCATATCAATTCTAAATTTTCAAAATTCAAAATGATGTATCTTCTAAACCGTTATTCTGATTAGTGATCCGTTTATACCGTTAAGTTTGTCTCGGGGAGGGCATAAAAAATTTGACGAACTTTTTTTCCGCATCCGTTACCAGATTACGATATTATGGTTCTCAGATTATCACCAATCATTTGACACGATATTTATACATGGTTATTAGATAATTTTTTACACGTGTTTAGTTATTTTTTCAAGAACTTTTTCCGTCATACCAGCTACCGGATTAAAAAATATATAATTACCAAATTAATAATGAAAAATTACCCCAACAATTCTTCACAGCTATCTGATAATTTTTTGTACATTTCTAAAAAATTGAAATTATATGTATGGCCAGAGAGTAAGTTTGCCAACATTTTAAAACCTAAGAGATGGTACCAATCCACACAAATTAGTATCATGCAACCTTACATTTGAGAAAAATGTCATATAGAAAACCTGGTAACCAAGTTATTATTATCCGGTAAGTTTGTGATAATAATCTGGTAAGTATCTATGAAAAAACTTGTCAAAACATGGAAACATGGGATCTAGTTTCATACATCTCCGCGACTAAGCCAACGGTGAAAACGGAATTTTATTCGGATCATCTATTTGAGAGATAAACATTTTTTAATTTTAGAATTTTAAGGAATCTAAACTGACCTCGTCGCTTAGGAACTGCATGCATGCTGATTAGGAACCGCCACATGAACACAAAAAAAATACGGCACCGCTAGATAGTCAAAACATCAGGGAATTCCCAATCTTCATTAATATTGTTTTGTAGAATTAAAATGACCAGTTCCTAGATTTAAAATGATCAGTTCCAACAATAATATTCTTTTGTAGAATTATGAATCTTCATTAATATTCTTTTGTAGAATCCTCATAAGGTGACCAGTTAGTTACATCAGCTGGTTAATCCCGTATAACACCTCCGATTAAAGTACGCTCACGTATCTTGAAACATGAAATGTTCTACAAATATGTATGAGTAGCATCAAAGGTAATATGGTGACAAGCCAAAGCATCGTCAGCGTTTGGTGTGGGGTATATATCTCGCCTCACTGGCCACGAAATCCAATGTTAGGTCTGCTAACTTTGTCGGTCAAGGAGAAGTTATAACCCTCGTCGGCCAGGATTATTAAATGGTTTTTGCCTCGTCGTCGTAGAATACTGATTAAGTAGTGAGACTTCACAACGGATGCCTAGCCGTAATATGGCCACACGTGCATGTCATGCATACACATATACTTGGAGACAAATTTATCAAGTATCTGCACCTTTGAAATTCTTCATGGAAGCGATCGGGTTTGGTAGCGATCCAAATCCAAATGATCAACTTCTCAAAGTCACTGCACGAAAACGATCAGCTTTGATAGCGATCTGACTCCAATTTATTCACCTTTCAAAGAGTTTATCGCAAAAACACGGTCCACTTTGATAACGATTTGAATCCAATTCTACTCCTCAAGATAACGATTTAAGGTGGTATAGGATATCCCCCAAACCAATCCCTGTTCTTGCTTGTTGCCATGCAAAAAAATTAGGAGACAGCGATCTGACATCCTGTGCAAGGCATAGTCCTGATGGTCCTTGAAGCTTATCTGTCGTGCATAATGTAATTACCCCCCCCCCCCCCCCCCCCCCACACCCCCACTGGGACCTCGCGCTCTCTTTTAGATTCTGTAATGTAGCTAGTTGGGCGATATCGTCTACGTGTTCCCGGACGTCTGCCTAGGCATAGTTTGAAATGGATACCTTGTCCTCTTTTATAGTATTATTAATAATTATTGTCGGATGTGTTGGTTTTGCTACAACATCGGTGGCCGCACGTAATATTTTTTTTGGTTTGCTGTTTATTGTTTGAGAAATGTGGTGATGTCAATAAGTAGCACAACCTCGGTGGCTCTCACCAAGCTCTTCTTATTTAGGAGTTGAGAGGTGTGACCTATTCACAAGTACCATGCTGCACAATTGCAACTACGTACGTTTTATTAGTGGGTTCGGCTAGTTTATTTATTTGAGGAATTTGGCTGTATGATAATAGTTTGTGTGATCATATAGACTGATCATTTGATTTGTACAATCCAGCAATATTACACTATTTCTTCCGTTGCAATTCTGCGATTTGAGTTCGACTGTTCATGCCATATTCGGAAGACAAGAATTACGCAGGACAATTCCCATGTTTCAAGTGCGCCATATGTAGAAACTTCTGAATAACCGATAACCTTGTCATTTTTCATGAATGATACAGTTTCAAGTTTTCGATATCCTAGATCTTTGCAAGATTTTTTTTAACATGATCTTTGCAAGATTTGCAACTGCATAGAAAGTTCTTCCGGAATTTGTGGAGTAGAAATTTCCCCACCCCCTTCACTTTCCTGCCCTCCATCTATGGACTACTTTGCTGCCGCCAGATACCACCACCCAAGCCGCGTCTTATGGCAGACGGACCAGGCGGAGGCTGTCATCGGTAACCTCCTTGGCTCCGTCCTCCCTGGCAGTACCCTCCACATCCGCAACAACTACTCGCATGACGACACCTTGTATCTGCACACATGGTTTACCGCTGATTGCTGTAGGGGCAGTACGCCTGTCCATGAATTTATGTCCAGTTAATTACATCAACCTACACCTCACATTCTTGTATTGCAAATCTTTTAGCTTAAGGATGCTTGAGGCATAAAAAGTTGTATGCAAGTTTCTTATTATTATAGTCCCATGTACTATATTTGATATGATTATGTTGGCCTATTGCTCACTCACTCTTCTGCTGGTAGCTCGGTTCATTCTTGAAGCTTGAACCTACATTTGTTGCAATGATCAACTTTTTTATGTTCATTAACTTCGACAGTAATGTCCAATGGACACCCAAGGGTAAGGAAGGTGTCCTATTGTCGCATATAACAACAGATTAGCTTGTTCAAGGTTAAAATACATGTACTTTCCACCGGTGGAAAACCACCCATTTGTCCCGATTGGTTTGGGCCATTAGTCCCGGTTCCCCAACCGGGACTAGCCAATCGGGACTAATGCTAGTCTCGGTTGGGACACGAACCGGGATTAATGGGTGCAACATGTGGCCCGTCCGAAGGGCGGAGAGGCTTTAGTCCCGGTTCGTAATACGAACCGGGACTATTGACCCATGGCTTTAGTCCCTGTTCGTATTACGAACCGGGACTATTGGCCCGCCGGATTTTTTCACTGTTCCCAGAAATTTTAGAAAATTGTTTAAATTTATAAAATCAATAATGCTTATTTTGTAATTCATAAAAATATGAATAAAATACCAAAATGTTCAGAAAAATAAGACCTATTTGATTATGTCAAATGCATGCATGTTTAAAAAACTTAAATCAAATATTTTTTAGAAATACAAAAATACCACTACTAGTTAAATAAGGGGAACCACTATTACACATCATCGTCACGAATATATTACACACATCTCATTCGTTATGCTTGGTCAAACATATTACAAACGGTACATGTAGTACACACTAGTTTCATTCTTATATATATACATCTCTTTTACACTCACTATTTAATTTAAACCTTACAGTAGTATTCCTCTTTCGGATCTAGGACCTCTGCATATAAGAATCCAGCAATTTCCTCTTGAATTGCTTGTACGCGATCCTGTGGTAGAAGGCATTCACGCAACCGTTCGATCTAATTAAAAAAGGGTCAATATATATGAATGAAAGTAAACACAATTGATGGCAATAAACTAAAATTATGAATATTGCATACGCACTTCAAGTTGTTCTAAGATTCTGCCCTTCTCACAGCACGTCTAATGAATGAACTCGCAGACGTAGTATCCACATAAATGATTCCCACTTTCCTGGCTCAAGCACTTTACGGGAACAGAGTTCAATCAAAAAATGGTAATGGTATTGAACTAGAATCAAAGAGATGCGCGGATCTAGGTAGTAGTACTTACATTTATTGGTTTAAATGTAAGCTCCTTCGCCCAATCATCCTAGCCCTGACGGTGAATCGTTTCCAAGCCCTGCCCGGTAAAGAAAATGAATAAAAAGTTATATATTAATTACTTGCTATCAGTAAATGAACGGAAAGTTGTCGATATAGTGCCATAATGATTGAAATTACCTCTGTAGGCATTACTGCATGTCCGCCCAATCCTCAAGGGGTTTACGTAAGGAGTCCATGACAAGTACTACTCCTTTGTCAGGCATAATGATTAGCAGAATAAAGTGGAAGCTGCGCATGCATAAGTCATCAATTATACACTTAACATCGAGAAATTAAGCGAAATAGAATGTGTAGAAGACAGTAACACTTATTTGAAGTTGTAAGGAAATACTATTTCTCTTTTGGTTTCGTTAAACCATAACGCATTTACCAAGTTATTCTCTCTGTCGTTGTAAAAATCATGGAGACTTTTTTCATGAACGAAATTTGGGTCAACGAACCCAATGTCATAGATTTGTCCTCTTTTGCATTGGAGAATCTTCATTCTGCATAATTAATATAGTGATGAGTAAGATTATAAATGCAATGAACGAGGTGAGCTAGCTAGAGACTTAATTACAGAAATAATACTTACAGACAATAAGCACTGATGATAGCTTTGTCAAGGGCGTCTTGTTGGTATAACTGAAATAATTCAGAAAATTCAATCATTACTACGCCAGCTCCATGCCCGTAATGCTCATTCTTATATCCCACGTGGATCCAATTTCCCCCTTTCTTTGAGTCTTTCATGTACCAACCATGCAATCTTCGCATTTTTGTTGGTAGATCTTTGACTAACTCAGGTTTGACGAGAGGATGCCCATGCCGGTATTTGTATTTTGGAACTATTTCTTCGTGAAATTGTAATTGGTCTAAGTACTGAGCAATAGACAAGCCATGAGCAGAGTCTGCTTCTCCGTACAGTGCAACAAACTCAGGATCGATGCCGACCGCATGTTTGCTCGACCCCACCTCGGTATCGGAAAACACTTTGAGCGGGGGGCACAATTTCCGGCTTGCACTACCATTTTTTGACCGCCATCTATTGGCCTAAACCGACTTGAGAATAGAGCGGTCATAGTCTGTCGTCAGCTTTGGCGGGGGTTGTTCAAGGTTCTGCAACATTTTCAAGACGGCGGCTTTTTCTTCTGGGGTGTCGGGGAACTCTGCCGCTTTCGGCTTCTTTTTCTTCAAGTTAGCAAACCACCGTTCCGTTTGGTCTTTTACGATTGCCTCATTTTGCTCTACCGTACAGTCGTAAGGTCTCTTGGGAAGATTCTTGTGAGGTACTTTTGGGAGGGGTGACCTTCTACGTTTCGGTGATTGGTCACCACTCCTCGTAGTACCAGCAGTGGTACGCTGAGCCTGAGTGGGCGGAGACGACTGACGCGGCGGCGGAGACGGCTGCTCTGGAGACTGGTGAGGCGGCGGAGACGGCGCCTGAGGCGGCGGCGGTGGAGAGGACTGTTGCGTTGGAGACTGGTGACGAGTCGATGGCCTTGGCGGCCAGTTTGGAAGCACGATGAATTTCTTTGGCCATAGAATGGTCCCTTTCCTGGATTCTCCAAGTTCAACCACCTCCCCATCTTCACCTGCAGGGTGTTCCAGCTTCAGCTCCTCAAATCCTATACTAACTTCATCCACCCTGACAACAGCGTAGCCATGAGGAACCGTGGAGCAATGGAAAGTTGGTCAGGTCCAATTTGTACGGCATAGCCGACCGCCACCTTCATGGTTAAGTTGAACACTTTCACAAGGTGTGCTCTCCGTGATATCATCCACTGGGTAGCGACGAAGAGGATCCGTCGTCAGTGCGTCATCATCACCAGCCGGAACCATGCTCGAAGCCATGCTGCTTTTCCGATATGATGGGTCGGTAGCATCGACTGCAGCTTCTACAACGTGCTGCTAAGATAGGTCGGCAGTGCCTTGCTGGCTAAATTCGTTAATTTGATCCTGCTGCCGCTTTATTTGATCCTCCTGCCGCTTAATTGTTTCTTCTATATTGTGCAGCCGGTCTGCAGCAGCGATTGCTTCCCTTGCCTCCCTTTCCTTTCTCCTCAGATGACTTTTATCGGGAAATATTTTCCTTTCCACGGGAAACCCATGTGCCCACGGCTTGGAGCCTGAGGTGCCTCGTGTTTGTCCATCGTGTTCTTTATTCCCAAGGGCGCGTGCAAGCTCGTCATCCTCTCTATCGGGACGAAACCGTCCCTCTTCAACATCCTTTACTGCTTTCCTAATTTCTTCCCAGTAGTCTCTTATCTTCTCATACCCGTGATCGAAATCTGGAGTTTTATCTTTCAAGATAAAGTCGGTGTACAATCTTTTCTTAAATTTGTTGAATAGCTTGGCCATCTTCTTAAGAGCCCACGCCTTGACTTTATCTTCTAGAGCTTTTTTTTGGGCAGCCATCTCCTCCTGATCTAGCTCCCCCTCCTCTGGATCCACCTCTGGCAACGGCAAGGTGAAATTAACCATGACCTTTTCAAAAAGGTGTTTTTTGCCTACGGGGCCGATCTAGCTAACTTTAGGATCCCTTGGCTTATTCCATTCTCGGATGTTGATCGGGACGTAGTCCCTAACAACAACACCGCACTGCTTCACAAATTTTTTTCTAACATCAATTGGAGCAATGGGTTTGTAACATCCCAATCTTTTATTTGGATGTTTTGCATTTAGATCATTTGCATTTCACCATGGCATCATTTGAAAAATTTGCATTTGCTCGTTTGCATCTTTTCCCAAAAGAAATAAACCCTAAACTCTATTTTGAATTATAGCAAATTCAACAAGCTAATTATATAGGCTTGGGGTTTTGTGCAAAAATGCCCTTTTATAGCCAATTATGACAGAGGGGAATTTTATAAAATTTTCAAAATTGGTTTGACCCAATTCGGAGTCCTAAATCAAAAGTTATTTGAAAAACAGTTTTCTGAAAAAGAATAAAAGAAAAGATCAAAAAAAAAAAGGCGGACGAGCTAGTGGGCCGCAGCCCACTAAACTCCCCTGCGCACGCGCACCCGCAAAGGGCCAAGCCGGCCCATTCTTTTTTTTCCCGCAGTCTTTTCTTTTCTTTTTCTTTTCCCCCGCTGACAGGTGGGTCCCACCTGTCAGGTTCTTCTAGAAGCGGACGGGAGTCCGTGTTCGTCACGAGTTCATCCGGCCGGTGCAAAAATCCCTCAAATCCCGTCCCGATTCGCAATCCCCTCGCGCAAGCAAGCCACCTATAAATAGCCCCGACCCCGTGCCAACGATCCTCGCAAAAATCCACAACCCTAGCCACCAAAATCGAGCTCGTTTCCGAGCTCGAAAATCCGCCGCCGCCGGCCACCATTGCCACCGCCACCCGGAGCTCGCGTCGCCGCCAACCGGAGCAAGGAGAGGAGGAACCGACGCCACGAGGAGGTCCGCGACGCTGAGCCGCACCCGTAGCCGTCAACGCCGTCGCCGGGGAGCCGCCGGAGCGCCGCCGACCATCGCCACCGAGCCGCCGCCGCCGTTCTCCGGTGAGTCGCGGACGAATGCGTCCACGGCCGTCCGATCTCGATCGGACGGTCTAGATTAGATCTAGCCGCCCCGAACCGGTACGCTGACGTCAGCGTGACGTCAGCCCTGGTTAGCCCCCCCCCACGGAATCTTTTCCGTTTAATTTGAATTAAAATTCCAGGAAACCATTAAAACTTGCAAATTCATATCTCTTCAACCGTAACTCGGAAAATTAAGTTAATATACCAAAATTCGTAGAAAATTAATATCTATCCAGATCTGAATAATATTTAACTTTTAATTTATTTTTATAATCTTTATTTTCTAAATCTTGTTAATTGGTATTTTGTTAATAACTTCTTATCTATAGATCTAATTAAAATAATTCCTTCGGCTAAAATTCTCAATATTAAATCTTCTATCCAGAGAACATTAAATCTAATTATATGAACTAAGTTTTGATTTAATAGTAGTGAATCCAAGTTCAATCTTTTAAATCGACTTTAACTTGTTCTTTATTTGTCTGTTGCATTAAAATATTTCTCATGCATCATATAATCCAGAGAGCTAAAGTTAATGTTTTGTGCCCAATTAACATGTCATGCATATATGTATGTTTGCTTTGTTTCTTATGTTGTGTATCGCGTTTCATCGTGTGGACAACGACGTTGTTTGCAACTGTTGCTGTGACTGCAACGAGTGCGTGAACGATTACTCCGACTCTTGAAAGGCAAGTGGTGCTCATAAACGTCCTATTATTTTCCTATGCATCGTAGTCTTTATTTAAGTAGACTTGCATGTGTAGCAGTTGAATTGTTAAGCTATGCTAGATTGTTCCATTAACACCCAGATGGAATAATCATATGTTCACCCTTAGCATTTGATAATGGCAAACCGTCGTAGGTTAGATTGCTTAGTTGATGAATAGAAAGCGTGGTTGGGAAATTCATGACATGCTTATTTTGTTTATGGTTTTAAAAAGCTTAATAAAACCACTGAGTAATTTAATCTATCACTGGGCGGATTGCTAGCTTGTCATCTGAGTTAAACTTTGTGGTGGGGACCGCCGCCCAGTATCATTGAGAATAGTCTGGTTTCTTGTTTGGTAGCTATACTGTGCAACCATGTGTCAATGTAGTATGGGCTACGACAGAAATTGGTAGATGGTGGTGACCTGAACCCATCGTAGCCAGAGATGTAGAATAGTGATAGGTGGTACGGTGCGTCGGGGTTTGGGAAGCTACTTTCTACTAGTTCTGGTTCGATCCTCTCTTCCTCTCCATGTGGTGATTCCCGGAGTGAGCAGAGTGGACCGGGCAACATGGGTAAAGTGTACACACCTCGCGAGGGTTTAAACTAAGATCTTAGCCGTGTCCTTCGGTTATGGGCAAACTAGCAACTAGATGGGAGTCTATGACATATTCTCACTCATCCCAATTTACTAAATTAAAATTTGATGGGATAACAACAAATTGGTGGGAGTATCTGGTGGTATGCCAGTGGACTCATAACCAGTTGGGTAGGAGCACCTGTTGGAATAACAGAGTGTCCAATTAATGTGTGAAAACAAATGTTTATCAAATGATAGGATGAAATTGTTGTTTTGCGCAAAAATCAGCCATGGAAACTCCACCTAGCCAAATATGCATGTAGAAGTTAGGTAGAGTTATATAATAGCCTCTCAAGCACACTTGCCAGTACAAATCCCATTGTACTGACCGTATTCGCTGCGGCTGCAATTGCACTATTGCAGGTACGATTTTACGTAGGTCTTGGAGCTACACCCGGCACGTACGCCTGTGGCACGAGTTGATTGGAGCTTCATTATCGTTTATTTTCCGCTGTGTGCTTTTATTTCAATAAAGTTATTTTGTGCTAGCGTCAATGCTATGCAAAGATGTAAGGACTTTGTTATTCTGGATCATTTCGTTGTAATAAAGACGCATTGTGTTCTGTTATTTCATTTGTAATGAGTGTGCTAGCGAGTCGACCCGGGACTAGCACTATACTCATAGACGAGGTCCATGTTATTGGGTCGAGTCGCTACAGGGTTCGCCGTCTGCAGCGACTTCTTCGATCCTGTACCGGAGATGGTCCTCCAACTTTTTGTTGGGCCTCGTTTCGTCCTCACAGAAGATTTGCTCGATCCGGATGGCTAAAAGAAGAAAGACCGTTAATATGTGTATATAGACAACAAAGGCTAAATTAATTAATATAAATATATATATATGCACCTCGTCGGAGTTTGTAATAATCAATGTTGCACCGAAGCCGCCGGCTTCTGCCTTGTCGGCTTCTCCCTTATCGGAGACGTCGAGTTCGGCCTCTTCCCAGACATTGGAGACGCCGTCTCCTCGGTTGAGAGACTCATCCCCCTCACCGGAGTCGTTTAGAAAGTGACTTGCGTCATCCTCGCCGCGGATCATATCCTCGAGGATATTTTCCTCATTTTTGTCTCTGCCGTGTGGTTCCATAGTTTCTGCAAAATATGAAAGTTATTTTCGGAGCCGTCTCTGCCGTATAGTTCAGAAAACTTGTAGGAATAGAATGGTACTAGAAGGAAAGGCGCGCGTTGCTGCGCCCATTGTTTCTAAGCATCGTCACGGTGATATATATGGCATCAGAGTATACAATTGTACTAGAAGGAAAGGTGCGCGTTGCTGTGCCCGTTGTTTCTAAGCGTCGTCATTGTACTTCGCATGAACATCTCCAATTACACGGTGCACCGACTGAAAACATCAGAGTATACAATTGTATCAATTCCATCAATTCATACAAATCATACAATTAATTCTATCAATTCCATCAATTAATTAAAATCATACAATTCTATCAAATCCAATTACAGGGACACGATGCACACGATGTTTATCCAATTACAAGGATAAATAAATATGAAGCCTATAATATGAAGCATTTGCATAACATGTGTGTTTTATCCATTGCATCGGCTTAATCTCATTTATGAAGCCTAAATAAATATGAAGCCTAAAATATTAATCTTAGCCTAAATAAAATATATATGAATCCTAAATAAATTTGAAGCCTATAAAATATTAATCTTTGCATAATTTATCAAATGCATAATTTATAAATGCATAATTTATAAATGCATAATTTATAAATGCATAATTTATATTAAATTTGCTAACTAACTAATCTACACTAAATATCAATTTTTCGAATTTTTCTAAAACTAACTAACTAGCCTACACTACACCACCATCAATTATTTGAATTTTTAGTTTTTTAAAAACTAACTAACTAAAACTAAAACTAACTAACTAAATTACTAACTAACTAAGTTACTAACTAACTAAAATTACTAATGCACTAACTAACAAAAATTACTAACTAATAATTTAAATTACTAACTAACTAACTAAATAAAAATGAACTAACTAACTAAATTAGAAAAACTAACTAAATTCAAAAAAAACTAACTAACCGGTGGTGGAGACGCGGGCGGCTGAGGGAGGCGCGGACGGCGGCGTGCGGTGGAGGCGCGGGCGGCCGAGGGAGGCGCGGGCGGCGGGTGGTGGAGGTGCGGGGGCGTGGTGGAGGCGCGGGCGGCCGAGGGAGGCGCGGACGGCCGAGGGAGGCGCCGACGGCGGCGCGTGGTGGAGGCGGAGGGGGCGGCGCGCGGTGGAGGCGGCGGGCGCGCGGCGGGACGGCGGCCGGCGGAGAGGCAGGCTGACGGCGTCGAGGTACGGGAGCGCGCTGGTCCTCAGTCGAATGTGGAATGGGGAAGAAGAAGAGGAGGCCGGCCGATTTAAACTAAAGGCCTTTAGGTCCGGTTGGTACCACCAACCGGGACCAAAGGTCCTTTAGGTCCGGTTGGTGGCACCAACCGGGACTATAGGCCTACCCTTTAGGTCCGGTTGGTGCCACCAACCGGACCTAAAGGTCATTTTCGGCGGCACCGAAAAGGCGCGCGCCAAAATGACCTTTAGGTCCGGTTGGTAATACGAACCGGACCTAAAGACCTTTTTGTAATTAAGTTTTTAAAAATTGTAATAAACTTATAAATTCAATATCTTTTGATCTGTTTATCAGATAAATGCAAATAATATATCAAATTGTTCATTAAAATGTAATCTATATATTTATTACAAATCCAATTTTGTTTCAGATTAGAGGTGAATTCATTTAAGTAAAAAAATTGGAATTTGAACTTAATTAAGTCATCAAACTTATAAATTCTATATCTTTTCATATATTTATCAGAAAAAATGCAATTAAAATATAAAATTGTTGATAAAAATGTAATCTATCTATTTTATGACAAATTAATTTTTTTGAGATTATAGGTGAATCCATTTAATTACAAAATTTAGAATTCAAACTCCATTAAGTCATTAATTAAACTTATAAATTCAATATCTTTTGATCTGTTTATCAGAAAAGTGCAATTAAAATATCAAATTGTTGATAAAAATGTAATCTATCTATTTATATAATTTATATATATTTATTTAATTTATATCTATTGAATTAATTCATATCTATTTTTTCCATATTATTGAATCTCACTAAACTTTCAACATGAAAAGTGTCTAAATTTGAGATCCAATGGTGCATTTGATATGCAGGCACTCACGAGCCACCGTTGGGCTGTATACAGAAATACTTCAGGTAATCGACCGGATACGGTACAGAATGACAACAATGGATCAGTTGTCCTAACATTCTTAGTCATACTCCTGCCTAGGCCTATAATACTCGTACTCGTAGCCGCCGTCATCGTCGTCATTGCTGTCATCATACTCATACGGCACTCGTGGCTTGAACCTCGACGGGTGAGCACCCCCGGACTGCATGTTAGGGTAGCGCAGGCGGGGGTTATCGCCGGCCGTGATGTAGTTCATAACGCTCTGGAGAGTCCGGCGAGCCCACCACAGCTGACGGCCGGCCTCGTTGAAATCCGAAGGAGGCGGGCCGTCCCCCTCGTACCTGGCGAGCGCCCTCTCATGCCGATTGATGAAGAAGGCTTCCCAAGTCGGGCGGTAGTTGGGATGCCAGCCCGGATCCATCCGCTGCTCCGGTGTGAGCTCGAGGTAGTACTGGTTCGTGATGGCCGCCCGACGCGCCACACCTTGAGGGACAGGAGGGACCGGCACGCCTCCGGCGCTTAGCATCTAGCCGGCGGGGACGCGGTAGCCGGGCGGGCATGGGTAGTTCGAGGCGGAAAGCTCCTCCGCCTGACTGTAGGTTAGTACGGTGGAAGCCATGGAAGAGTGATGAGGTTGCAGATATGAGTTTAGATATGATATGGCAATGGCGGCCAAGACTACATATATATAGTGACAAATTGCGGGAAGACGAAGGCGGGAAGCGGTGGAAGCAGCACACGGATTGTGTGTTTCCTTCGAGCGCTTGTGAGCCGTTTGATCGGAAGCACACGGATCGTGTGTTTCCTTCGAGCGCTTGTGAGCCGTTGGATCGGAAGCACACGGATCGTGTGTTTCCATCGAGCGCTTGTGAGCCGTTTGATCAGAAGCACACGGATCGTGTGTTTCTTTAGAGCGCTTGTGAGCCATTGGATCAGAAGCACATGGATCGTGTGTTTCCTTCGAGCGCTTGTGAGCCGTTGGATCAGAAGCAGACGGATCGTCCGTTTCTTTAGTCCCGGTTCCAGCTACCAACCGGGACTAAAAGGTGAAGAGTTGCCAGATATAAATATCCAACCGGAGGGAGTCACTCGGAGAGGCATGTCTATAAGAGAGGCAGGAGTACACTTCACAGCCATCAACTGTGATGATATGTAACACTTTTGGGAACCAGCGGCAAGGGCTTCTTTGATGATCTGGTATATCCCCAACACTTGTTGGGATGGTTGCAGATCATCAGAGAAGTCTTGTCGCTGCTTGGATCGAATGCCCGTTTAAAATGGGTAGGCTTCACCTGCATTCAGTTCATCGACCGAATACAAATCAAACGGTTTCACCTGCATACGCCCTACGGTGCATTTGATATGTGGGCACTCTCTAGCCACAGTAGGGTTGTATGCAGGTGATACCGTGTGTTTTGTTCTATCTAGAAATCCTTCAGTTCATCGACCGAATACAAGTCATTCGGATTCCCTGCATATATCCCGACGGTGGATTTGACAACACTCATACATAAAAAGGTTTTGAGAACACTCATATATAAATTATTTAATATATTATTACACTCATACTTAGATCATGATCGCTATGATCGCTTCTTCGGCCGTAACCACGGTGGATTTGACAACACTCATAGATAAAAAGGTTTGGAGGGCTCAGGTTCATTATGTAACGGGATGCTTGGGTCAGTTTTCGCTGTGAAGGGCGGAATTTCATCAAACTTATTATAGTCTGCTGACATGTCTGTCTTGTCCTTGACTCCCACGATGTTTCTTTTTCCTGAAAGAACTATGTGACGCTTTGGCTCATCGTGTGATGTATTTGTTTCCTTATTTTTTCTTTTTTTCGGTCTGGAGCTCATGTCCTTCACATAGAAAACCTGAGCCACATCATTGGCTAGGACGAATGGTTCGTCTCTGTACGCAAGATTCTTGAGATCCACTGTTGTCATTCCGTACAGCTGGTCTACCTTTACCCCTTCTCCATTCATGTTGAACCAACTGCACCGAAACAAAGGGACCTTAAAAGTAGGTCCATAGTCAAGTTCCCATATCTCCTCTATGTAACCATAGTATGTGTCCTTTTGTCCATTCTCGTCTGTTGCATCAAAGCGAACACCACTGTTTTGGTTGGTACCATTTTTACCTTGGACGATCGTGTAAAATGTATTCCTATTTATCTCGTACCCTTGGAAAGTCAATACAGTCGAAGATGGTGACGCGGCCAATAAGTAGAGTTGATCTCCAACATCGGTGTCATTCATGATATGTAATCGCAACCAACTGCTTCCCTAGGTTTTTGGAGCGTATACTATTCTTGTGTACCTCGATATACGGAGCCACGAAGGTGGAACTTTGTAGAACTGTGTAGTGTACTTGAGTGAAAGAATGCCCGTCCCTATATATCATTGCTTTCTTTCCTAGCGTGCCTTTTCCACTAAGTCTCCCCTCATGCCACAATTCAGGAAGACCAATCGACTTAATGTTGGGAATAAAGTCAACACAAAACTCAATGACCTCCTCTGTTCCATAGCCTTTGGAGATGCTTCCTTCTGGCCTAGCACGGTTATGAACATATTTCTTCAAGACTCCCATGAACCTCTCGAAGGGGAACATATTGTGTAGAAATACAGGACCGAGAATTGCAATCTCGTCGACTAGGTGAACCAGGAGATGCATCATAATATTGAAAAATGATGGGGGGAACACCAACTCAAAACTAACAAGACATTGGACCACATCCTTCTGTAACCTTGTCAGACTTTCTTGATCGATTACCTTCTGAGATATTGCATTGAGAAATGCACATAGCTTCACAATGGGTACTCAAACATTTTCCGATAGAAGCCCCCTCAATGCAATCGGAAGCAACTGCGTCATAATAACGTGGCAATCATGAGACTTCAGGTTTTGGAATTTTTAATCTGCCATATTTTTTATTTCCTTTATATTTGACGAGATGCCAGCCGGGACCTTGATACTGCTCAGGCATTCAAAAAATATTTCCTTCTCTGCTTTCGTAAGAGTGTAGCTGCTTAAGTAATGACGCCATTTATCCGTATGCTTGTTGTTTGGGTCTTTCATACGCTGTTGGTCCTCCCGTGCTTCCGGTGTATCTTTTGTCTTCCCATACACGCCGAGGAAGCCTAGCAGGTTCACGCAAAGATTCTTTGTCACGTGCATCATGTCGATTGAAGACCGGACCTCTAGGACTTTCCAATAGGGTAGCTCCCAAAATATAGATTTCTTCTTCCACATGGGCGCGTGTCCGGTAGCGACGTCTTTCGGAACAGATTGACTGCCAGGACCCTTTCCATACCAAATATAGCATCACCATTAGGGAGGTTAGGCTTCTTCCGGTGATCTGGCTCACCTTTGAAATGCTTGCCTTTCTTTCTTACGGGATGATTGGCTGGAAGAAATTGACGACACCCCAGGTACACGACCTTCTTACATTTTTCCAAATATGTACCTTTAGTCTTATCTAAACAGTGCGTGCATGCGTTGTATCCCTTATTTGACTGTCCTGAAATGTTACTAAGAGCAGGCCAATCATTGATGGTTACGAACAACAACGATCGTAGGTCAAATTCCATCTGTTTGTGCTCATCCCACACACGTACACCTGTTATGGCCCACAACTGCAAAAGTTCATCAACAAATGGCCATAGATACACATCAATGTCATTGCCGGGTTGCTTCGGGCCTTGGATGAGAACTGGCATCATAATGAACTTCCGCTTAATGCACAACCAAGGAGGAGGGTTGTAGATACAAAGAGTCACGGACCAGGTGCTGTGACTGCAGCTCTGATGTCTACACACGCTTCTATTCTTGTAGATAGTGTTGGGCCTCCAAGAGCAGAGGTTTGTAGAACAGCAGCAAGTTTCCCTTAAGTGAATCAGCCAAGGTTTATCAAACTCAGGGAGATAGAGGTCAAAGATATCCCTCTCAAGCAACCCTGCAATCACAATACAAGAAGTCTCTTGTGTCCCCAACACACCCAATACACTTCTCAGATGTATAGGTGCACTAGTTCGGCGAAGAGATAGTGAAATACAAGTAATATGGATGATTATAAGTAGTAAATGCAATCTGAAATAAAAATGGCAGCAAGCAAACATGTAGCAGAACTTGTTGTAAACGGTGTTTCAATGCTTAGAAACAAGGCCTAGGGATCATACTTTCACTAGTGGTATCTCTCAACAATGCAATCATAATTGAATATAAATATAAGCACTTCAATATACTACTCCGAAGTATTCTCCGGCTGGATAATGAACACTAATTCATTGTGTAGGAATGCAAAAGCACTCCTCAAAGATATATTCCCATGTACTAATGAATACCCCACACTGGACCATGAGCATTCATAGGAGGTACTAACACACCACAATTTCATAAAGACATCCAACTCAAATAATAAATCAGTGAACAAGTATCTTGTGAAATATAGCCTAAAAGACTCACACGGTGCACACACTGTCACCTTTACACACGTGGGACAAGGAGTCTCCGGAGATCACATAAATAAAGCTCACTTGAGTAACATGACAACATCTAGATTGCAAAGCTCATGATCACATATACATCACACCATGGGAGAGAGAGATGAACCACATAGCTACCGGTACGGCCCTCAGCCCCGAGGGAGAACTACTCCCTCCTCATCATAGGAGTCAGCAATGGCGATGAAGATGGTGGTTCAGTCGATGGAGATGGCTCCGGGGGCACTTCCCCGTCCCGGCAGGGTGCCGGAACAGAGACTTCTGTCCCCCGAAACTTGTCGGCGATGGCGGCGGCGGCTCGGGTGTTTCTGTCGAATATGGCGTATCCTCTTAGGGTTGTCGCATCGGGGGGTACATATAGGCGAAAGGGCGGCGTCGGAGGGCTCCCGTGGGCCCCACACCACCTGGTGGCGCGGCAGGCATGGGTCCCGCGCCACCCTATGGTGTGGCCGGCCCACGGCCCTCCACGTCCTCTCCTTCGGGGTCCGTGTAGTCCATTGAATTATAAGACTGCTGCTTTTTGTCCCGTCCAATTCCGAGAATATTTCCTTAAGTACTTTTCTGAAACGGGAAAACAGCAGAAAACAGGAACTGGCACTGTGGCATCTTGTTAATAGGTTAGTTCCAGAAAATGCATAAAAATGCTATAAGATGTAAACAAAACATGTAGCAAATGGTATGAAAACAAGCACGGATCATAAGAAATTATAGATACGTTGGAGACGTATCAGCATCCCCAAGCTTAGTTCTACTCGTCCTCGAGTAGGTAAAACGATAACAAATAATTTCTTAGGAGACATGCTAACTCACAATCTAGATCAACATAGCAATGCAAAGCACATGATGTGAATAAGGTGATCCAAAACAATTGTCTATAGTTGACATTAAGCAAACAATGATTAACAAATGCTAGCTAAAAGAAGCTAGAACTTTTCATGAATCAGCGTGTTGGAGACAAGGAACCATACATAAGGTTTAGAAAGAAGAATAGTAAATTGTGTCTTCAATGTAAAATGTCAATCAATCTTCAAAGCATCAAATTCAGTTAATAATAGAAATAGCCAAGCTCAAGTCAAGTGTCCTTAATCCATCCACTTAACTTATCAACTGTTATGTAGTCCACTCAACTAATACAAGCAAGAAGAAGGCTTGGCACCATGAGGTTATGGCAAAGAGAATAATGATGGAGGTTTGGAAGGCCAAAAAGAAAGGCTCAAACAGTGGAAGAGGTAACCACAAGACAAAAGGAAGTCCCGTAGTAGACACTGAATGAGGAGTAGTGATTTCCATGCAACGGATGCACATAGAGCTATATGAATGAAAGCTCTCCAATGGAACTAGTGGGGGTGCATCCAACTTGCTTGCTCATGAAGACCTAGAGCTCACTTGAGGAGGCTCATCATTGGAATATACAAGCCAAGTTCTATAACGTTTAGTCCCCACATAGTTATACTAATGAAACATGAAAACTCACTATAATGAAGTGTAAGTGCTACTAGCACAAGTGTGGAATAAAAAGGATAGTAGTGCTGCCCCCTCTCTCATTTTTATATTCTTTTTTTTTCTTTTTTCACTTTTTTGCTTTTTGTGGCCTTTGTGGCTCTTTTATATTTTTCTCTCATTGGTCTCTTTTGGACTCTTTTGATTGGCCATTTTGGGCTGTTTTCAATATGCTCACAGGTAGAGGAAACACTCTATTTTACAAGATGATCATCACACTTTTTTGGTGTACTCAAAACTCAAAGACTAATACATGGTATATGATGGATATGCAAGACCGAGCGTAGTGTGGAAAAGATGTAACACATGTCGTAAACCACGCATCACACTAACTCAAATGGTCAAGCAATACTATATGGTAATGAAGTAAAATGACATAAAGTCATGTAATATAAATGATGGATGTTGCATGGCAATGTATCTCGGAACGGCTATGGAAATGCCGTGATAGGTAGATATGGTGGTTGTTTTGAGGAACATAGTTGGCTTATGTGTAGGAGAACAAGATGAAGATCTCCCACGAGGTTGGATGTACTTGCGAAGTATGCACCAATCTCAATGTGAAAAAGGGCAATGCAAAGCACCGAAGAGGCTAGCAAAATATGGAGGTGGAAATGCCAAAAACCAAAAACTCACATAGCATGTCGTATATTGCAAACAACTAACAGTATCAAAGTTTTACAAATGGTTAGAGACACCCCGAGAGGGATCGTGGCGGCGACACAAGTGCCCTGTTGGCTTCCCCGACCGTTGCAGTAACTATACCATTAGAAACTTCTTTCAACTAAGAGGAAATCACGACACTAAAGCACTATTGACTTAAGTTGTTTTAGTTCAGAAAAGTACGGCTCCACGCTCTACTAACACATCTTCACTAATCAGCTCTTAACAACATTAGCCAACAAATTTTAACCATTAGTTATTTTAATACCTCAAAACAATTGAAGAGGAGCAAGTTATCTACACAATGGTCTACAAGACTATGCAGCTTTTCTCTATTTCATACCACTATCAAAAGCATAGCATTTTCCAATCTAACACATCAACCAAGCAACAAAAACAACTCTCTAACAAATAAGAGTGAAACACAAGAGAGCTTAACACAAAGAACTAGCAGCTCTAAACAAGATAACATGCTAAAAGCGAGAGCTTACTAGAAAACAGACAGTAGGTAAGAATACTCAACAAATATAAGCGAAGCACAAGAGTATTCATATGAAAAAGCGGAGCGTGTCTCTCTCGCACACAAGAATGCTAGAATCCAACTTATTAAGCAAACTAAAACACATACTCAAAATAAAAACAGACGCTCCAAGCAAAATACATAAGATGTAGTGGAATAAAAATATAGTATCACTAGAGATGACCTGATCGTTTTGTCGATGAAGAAGGGGATGCCTTGGGCATCCCCAAGCTTAGATGCTTGAGTCTTCTTGAATTTGCTGGGGATGACCCAGCGGGGCATCCCCAAGCTTAGGCTTTTCACTCTTCTTGATCTCATCATATCGTCCCTTTTGCTTACTTGAAAACTTCCACCACATCAAACTCAAAGTAATTCTCATTAGAGGGTTAGTGCATAAACCAAAAATTCACAAGTTCTACTGTGACACAATCACACCTTAATTAATTATAACATTAGCTACAGCCACTGATGTTCAAAGGAGCAAAAGATCCAATCAAACATAGCAAAAGAAGCAATGTAAAATAAAAGGCAGAATCTGTCAAAAACAGAACAGTCTGTAAAGACGAATTTGTTCGAGGCACTAGAGTTGCTCAAATCGACAATCACTGAACTAGATAAAGTTGCATACATATATGGGATTCAGCACAAAAAATCTCAAAGAATTTCGTTGCTTCTGGAATAAATGGAGAATTTAACGGTGACAGACAGAAATCTGTTTCCTGTGCAGAAATCCAAATATAGCAAAAACTTTCTACTAGAGACCTTACTTGGCACAACATTGCAAGCAAATAAAGATACAAAGAAGTTGCTACAAAAGTAAAACAAACTTCTTGACTCAAATAAAAGCAAAGATACTGAAAATAAAATGATGGGTTGTCTCCCATAAGCGCTTTTCTTTAAAGCCTTTTAGCTAGGCTTACTTACCTGTTATCAAATGGTTGGAGTGAGGTGGCTTGGCTTCCCCAAGCTTAAATTCTTGCACTTACTTGATATATGTAGCGTGAGCTTAGGGGTAGCATCCCCAAGCTTGAATGGTTGTCCCTCTTGATCTTTGTTTGTCTCTCTCAACTCTTCCACTTGAAAGTTCTCTTCACACACAACTCCTAAAACTTGATTAGAGGGGTTAGTGTCTCCATAAATTAAATCCTCATAAGTACAGCAAAGACATATCATGAATGGATTCTAAACATTAGCTACTGTTACTTATGGTTTTGCATTGCTCTTTAATCAAAAGAACCACACAAAACACAAGTAATGAGAGTAATGCAAAATAAAGACAGAATCTGTCTAAAACTGAACAGCCCATAAAGAGTGAATTGTTTGAGGCACTTAACTTGCTCAAATCAGAAAACGTGGAACTAATGAATTGTGTGTTAATACCTGAATATTTCTGTCACAAAGTTTCAGCACAAAATTCCCTTCCTTTGATTTTAAACATTTTTCTCAGTGAAGCTTAGGAATCTGTTTTCTAGACAGCAATGATAGTTTTAATGATGCTCACATAGGAATAAGAATGAAATACAAAGGTGAGCATCAAGAGAAGAATATGAAGCACATTTAATTCTAACCCACTTCCTATGCATCGGAATCTTGTAAGTAAATAAATTCATGAAACATAAATTGACTAGCATAGGAAGATAAAGCAAGTGGTACTTCAAAATTTCAACATATAGAGGTGAAACTTAATATTATTGAGATGCATATATCCATGTTTCCCTCTCTCATAATATCTTTCAGTAGCATCATTGATAAATTCTACAATATAACCATCACATGTAAAATTCTTATCATGAGCCATATGCATAAAATTATTACTCCCCACATAAGCATAGTCATTCTTATTAATTGTAGTGGAAGCAAATTCAACAAAATAGCTATCATTATTATTCTCATCACCATAATCATCAAATATAGGAGGCATATTGAAATCATAATTAATTTTCTCCTCAATAGTAGGTGGACTGAAAATATCATATTCATCATTGTAATCATCATATATAGGAGGCATTGTATCATCAAAGTAAATTTTCTCCTCAAAGCTTGGGGACTAAAAAGATCATTTTCATAAAAACTAGCTTCCCCAAGCTTATACTTTTCCATAGCATTAGCAATAATGGTGTTCAAAGAATTCATACTAATAACATTACTACCACTATTATGCAAACAAGCTTCCATAGGTTTTTTAATTTTCTCTCAAAAGCATCATGTCCTAATTCAATATAAAGTTCATAAAGATCCCTAATTTTTTTGTTGTTTTCCATTAAGCCTAACTAGTGAAATTAAAAACAAGAAACAAAAAGATATAATTGCAGAATCTAAAGGAAATAACTTCGAGCACTCACACAACAGCAACAATGCTAGAAAATAGCTTAGTAGCCAGATGATGTGAGTACCTTTTACCTTACCTCCCCGGCAACAGCGCCAGAAAATAGCTTCGTTGCCGGATAGCTTTGTTGTTCGAGTGTGAGTGCCTCTTACCTTACCTCCCCGGCAACGGCGCCAGAAAATAGCTTGATGTCTACACACGCTTCTATTCTTGTAGACAGTGTTGGGCCTCCAAGAGCAGAGGTTTGTAGAACAGCAGCAAGTTTCCCTTAAGTGAATCACCCAAGGTTTATCGAACTCAGGGAGGTAGAGGTCAAAGGTATCCCTCTCAAGCAACCCTGCAATCACAATACAAAAGTCTCTTGTGTCCCCAACACACCCAATACACTTGTCAGATGTATAGGTGCACTAGTTCGGCGAAGAGATAGTGAAATACAAGTAATATGGATGATTATAAGTAGTAATTGCAATCTGAAATAAAAATGGCAGCAAGCAAACATGTAGCAGAACTTGTTGTAAACGGTGTTTCAATGCTTAGAAACAAGGCCTAGGGATCATATTTTCACCAGTGGTCACTCTCAACAATGCAATCATAATTGAATATAAATATAAGCACTTCAATATACTACTCCGAAGTATTCTCCGGCTGGATAACGAACACTAATTCATTGTGTAGGAATGCAAAAGCACTCCTCAAAGATATATTCCCAAGTACTAATGAATACCCCACACTGGACCATGAGCATTCATAGGAGGTACTAACACACCACAATTTCATAGAGACATCCAACTCAAATAATAAATCAGTGAACAAGTATCTTGTGAAATATAGCCTAAAAGACTCACACGGTGCACACACTGTCACCTTTACACACGTGGGACAAGGAGTCTCCGGAGATCACATAAATAAAGCCCACTTGATTAGCACAACGGCATCTAGATTGCAAAGCTCATGATCACATATAGATCACATCATGGGAGAGAGAGATGAACCACATAGCTACCGGTAGAGCCCTTAGCCCCGAGGGAGAACTACTCCCTCCTCATCATAGGAGTCAGCAACGGTGATGGAGATGGTGGTGGAGTCGGTGGAGATGGCTTCCGGAGTCGATGGAGATGGCTCCGGGGGCACTTCCCCGTCCCGGTAGGGTGCCGGAACAGAGACTTCTGTCCCCCGAAACTTGTCGGCGATGGCGGCGGCGGCTCGGGTGTTTCTGTGGAATATGGCGTATCGTCCTAGGTTTTATGCGTCGGGGGCAATATATAGGCGAAGGGGCGGCGTCGGAGGCGGCTCGTGGGCCCCACACCATGTGGTGGCGCGCCAGGGGTGGGTCCCGCACCACCCTATGGTGTGGACGGCCCACGGCCCTCCAGGTCCTCTCCTTCGGGCTCCGTGTAGTCCATTGAATTTTAAGACTGCTGCTTTTTGTCCCGTCCGATTCCGAGAATATTTCCTTAAGTACTTTTCTGAAACGGAAAAACAGCAGAAAACAGGAACTGGCACTGTGGCATCTTGTCAATAGGTTAGTTCCAGAAAATGCATAAAAATGCTATAAGATGTAAACAAAACATGTAGCAAATGGTATAAAAACAAGCATGGATCATAAGAAATTATAGATACATTGGAGACGTATCACTCATCCGGCGTCGCCAAGAGCTGGCTCACTCCCTCATTCAATATGCTCCGGTGCACAGCTTTGTCCCGGGTGAGCGGGTTCCTCAAACAGAGGAAATTGAAGTCGACGGCGAGGACGAAGAAGAGGACGAAGAACAAGTCAATGAGGAAATCCAAGCCGACACTCCTCCCGACACAGCCACAGGTACCGCTCCGGCCCCTGCAACCAAGGATTCCACCGAAGTCTCGACCTCGGAACCGGCCAAGACCGATGCCGCTCCCTCTGCTCCAAGTAGCTGATGCTCTGCTACCTAGACTTAGAAAAAACTGAAACCATCAAATCCCCGGAATGCCGGGTGCAAATGTAATATAAAACCTTTAGCTTTTTATGCTCTGGCACTTGGTTTTTTACTTTGCACAATTTTAGCATGGTTATTTATTATGCCGGATCATTCTGAACCGAGTCCCCGAGTTTATTTTCTTGTTTACCATACTTTGCAACCTCTGCTCTTGTCTACCTTTCTTGGTTTCTTGACAGTCGAGTCACAAGATTACCGAGATACGGCATACAATACTAAGAAACCTTGAGTCAAAGCTCACGATCATCCGACATAAAAGGTAGGAACGAAACAACTTGTGCCGAATCGCACTTGGGCCGAGTCCCCGAGTTTGTTTTCTTGTGTACTACCCCTTGCAATCTCTGCCCTTGCCTACCATTTATGGTTTCTTTGGCAGTCGGGTCACAAAATCACAAAAACATAGCATTCAATACTCAAAACTTTGAGACCTGGTCTAGAGCCATCCGACATAAACAAAAGGACAACAAAAGAAAACCGAATCGCTCCTGGACCGAGTCCCCGAGTCTGTTTTCTTGTTTACTATCCCTTGCAATCTCTGCCCTTGCCTACCTTTCAGGGGTTTTTTGGCATTCGGGTCACAAAATCACAAAAACATAGCATACAATACTTGCAAACATGGAAGCACGATTTTTGGAGCCATCCGACATACAGGAAACAGAGATAAACATGCATACAACACAAAATTCATAGCAAGGCAGTCCCCGAGTTTCATTTCGGGGTGCCGACATATCATTCCAGGGTTTCGAGATACATACAGTGAGTCCTTAAGAGTAAAAAGGGCGAAGAAGAGCTACATTCCAAGGTCTTTTGGTCTCCTCTCCGGATCTGTCCATCCTGTTCTTCACCTGTGCCTGAGCATCAATAAGATAATACGCATCGTTGTTCAAAGCCTTGCTCACAATAAATGGCCCCTCCCAGGGAGGAGATAGCTTGTGCATTCCGGCGGTGCGCTGCACAAGCCTAAGCACCAAATCTCCTTCTCGAAACTTGCGAGGATTTACTTTCCGGCTATGGTAGCGTCGGAGATTTTGCTGATATATCGCTGACTTGGACAATGCCAATTCTCGTGCTTCCTCGAGCAAATCGACATCATTTTCTCGGGCTTCCTTTGCCTCAGACTCGGTATATAATGCAACCCTTGGCGAGTCGTGCTCTATGTCGGTTGGCAGAACTGCCTCTGCTCCATAGACCAGGAAGAATGGCGTATAGCCGGTGGAGCGATTCGGTGTAGTCCTTAGACTCCACAACACTGCTGGAATCTCATCCAACCAACAACCCGGAGCACGCAGCAAAGGCTCAATCAACCGAGGTTTGATGCCGGATAAGACTAGGGCATTTGATCTTTCCACTTGTCCATTGGACTGCGGATGTGCAACCGAGGCTAAGTCTAGTCGGATCCTTTTTTCCTGGCAAAACCGAGCAAAGGCTCCCTCGGCGAAATTGGTGCCATTATCCGTGATAATGCTATGCGGGTGTCCATACCTTAAGATAATATCTTTTAGGAATGACACGGCTGTGCGGCCATCGCACTTTCTAATTGGCTTCACCTCGATCCACTTGGTGAACTTGTCCACCATCACCAGGATGTGAGTCATGTTACCTCGGGCTGGTTTAAATGGTCCCACCATATCCAGACACCACACTGCAAATGGCCAAGTGATGGGAATAGTTTTGAGTGCGGAGGCCGGCATATGAATTTTGTGAGCAAACCTCTGACATCCTTCACATTTCCGGACAATATCCTCTGCTTGCTGCAAAGCACTGGGCCAGTAGAACCCATATCGGAATGCTTTAGCCACTATAGCTCGGGAAGAAGCGTGATGACCGCATTCTCCCTGATGGATATCTCGGAGAATCCTTTCTCCTTCTTCTGGTTCGACACAGCGCTGAAGCACAGTGGTCACACTTCTCTTGTACAGCTCACGATTGATGATTGTGAAGGATTTGGACCGCCTCTGAATTTGTCTGGCCGAGACCTCATCACTCGGTAGGGTACCATCCAACATGAATGTCATGATGGGTTGCGCCCATGCCGGTACAGAGCGAGTGCCGAGTACCGGCTCGTCGATTTCCATTGCATCAACCGACGTCACCACGCCCGACATAGGCTGGTGAGTCCCCGAGTCTTCCCAAGGAGTCCCCGAGTTCCGCCAAGCGGCTTTCCAATTTTCCAGCGTAGTTGCCGAGTCTTGCTCAATGTACTCTATATCCATGGAAGTTCCCGGGTCCTACGTAGCAGTCCCCGAGTCCTGCTGCTTGCCCCCGACATCCACGTCCATCGGGACGACGTCGGGTTCCGGATTACCCGGGATGAATATCGATTCTGACTCGGGTGAAGGCTTGATTGATGGCTTGCGAAGATGCTCCGGCGATACTCCGGGTGGAATGGCCTGCCGATATGACCCAATCTTGGACAGCATGTCCGCACTTTCATTATCTGTCCGCCGAATGTGAGTGAACTCGCACCCATCAAAGAATCCTGAAATTTTCTGGACATGGAACCGGTATGCCGCCATGTTGGCATCTAGGGCATCCCAATTGCCTGATGTTTGCTGAATTACCAGATCCGAGTCTCCATAACATATGATCCGGCGGATTACAATTTCCTTGGCCACTTTGAGTCCATGAATCAGTGCTTCATACTCGGCGACATTGTTAGATGCCGTAAAATGGACTTGCAACACATATTTCAGCTGATCTCGCTTTGGCGAGGTGAGAACTACGCCAGCTCCCAGGCCCTCCTTTACCTTGGACCCGTCAAAATGCATTCTCCAGTAATTGGAGTCTGGCAAGGACGGTTCATACTCTATCTCGGCCCAATCCAAAAGGAAATCTGCCACTGCTTGAGATTTGTTGGTGTCTCTTCTCGCGTACTGCGGAGCATAAGACGCGAGCTCGATAGCCCATTTGGCGACTCGGCCACTGGCATCTTTGTTGCCAAGGATTTCCGACACAGGGGCCGCACTTACGACAGTTATGGGGTGCTCCTGAAAGTAATGCTTTAGTTTCTTGGCCGCCATATAGACACCATAAGTCATTTTCTGATAGTGAGGGTAATTTTGTTTTGATGCGGAGAGCACCTCACTCAAATAATACACCGGCCTCTGCACGGTAGCTCCTTCTTCTTCTCGCTCCACCACCACTACGACACTAACGACCCGGTTAGTGGCCGCAATGTAGAGCAACATAGGTTCTCTCGGTAGTGGCGAAGCCAGTATCGGCGCAGTAGCCAACATCACTTTCAGCTCATGAAACGCCGCATCCGCTTGCGGAGTCTAGCTAAACCTGTCCGATTTTTTCATCAACTGGTACAAGGGCAAGGACTTTTCTCCCAACCGACCTAGGAAACGACTCAGAGAAGCCAGACACCCGGTGAATTTCTGGACATCTCGGAGGCATCTCGGCAATTTCACATTTTCTATCGCCCGGATCTTAGTCGGGTTTGCCTCGATACCTCGGCTTGACACGAGGAAACCGAGTAACTTTCCTGCTGGTACACCGAATGTACATTTATCCGGATTAAGCTTAAGTCGGAATTTCCGCAGGTTTGCGAATGTCTCTTTGAGATCATCCAAGAGAGTGTGTTTTTCTTTAGTTTTTATGACTATGTCGTCGACATATACCTGCACATTTTTGCCTATTTGATCATGCAGACATTTTTGCATGCAGCGCTGATAAGTAGCGCCGGCATTTCTCAACCCAAAACACATGACTCGGTAGCAATAAGCCCCGTACGGGGTGATAAAGGCAGTATTTATTTGATCATCAGGGTTCAGCGGTATCTGGTGAAAACCAGAATACGCATCTACAAACGATAGTAGTTCACACCCGGCCGTGGAGTCGATCACTTGATCGATCCGGGGCAGCGGGAATGGATCTTTAGGACATGCCTTGTTCAGGTGTGTGTAGTCAACACACATGCGCCAGACAGTGGCAGCATTCGGGTCCTCCTTTTTCTTTTCTACCAGGACCGGGTTAGCCAACCAGTCCGGGTACTTCACTTCTACGGCAACATTTGCTGCGAGTAACTTGGCTAACTCGTCGCCCACAGCCTTCCTTCTTCCTTCGGCAAGACGCCGAGTCGGTTGCTTCACAGGCCTAGCATCTGGCCTGACATGTAGAGAGTGCTCATCCAACTCCCTCGGAACACCCGGCAAGTCCTGACTGGACCATGCAAAGATATCCCGATTCTCACGGAGGAAGTGGATGAGCTCGCTTTCCTATTTGCTGTCCAACCCGGCACCGATTATGACAGTGTGGTCCGGGTTAGACTCGTCAACGCCAACTTTCTTGGATTCCTTCGCCGCTTGGAAGGTTGCAGTCTGCTGCGGGTTGGCCGGACTCGGCACGCCGAGTTGAGCAGACTGGGCCAGAGCCACCACTTCAAGAATTCTCTTCTTCTCCGCAGCAATCACTAAAGACTCGGCCAGACAAGACCCGGCAGAAGCACATTCCATAGAACGCTTGTAGTCTCCCGAGAAGGTGATGACACCATTTGGTCTTGGAAGCTTCATCTTCAGGTAGGCCACATGAGTGGACGCCATGAACTTGGCGAGTGCTGGCCTACCGAGTAAGGCATGATACGGGCTTTCGAGGTCCACAACCTCAAATAGCAGACTCTCAGTCTTGCAGTTGCTTTTGTCGCCAAATGCGACATCTACCCAGACTGTGCCCATGGGCGCATGCGACACACCCGGCACGATACCATGGAAGGTGGTTCTGCTTGGCTGCATCATATTCTCGGTTATGCCGAGTTTGACCATGGTGTCTCGGTACATAATGTTGATGTTGCTCCCGTTGTCCACAAGAACCCTGGAGAATCTAACATTGATGCTGGGCCCGACGAATGTCGGATCCAGCACTAGAGCATAACCCCCGGGATTCGGCATGACCCTTGGATGGTCATTGATGCTCCAAGTGATCTGATCCTCAGACCAGTACATGAACTTGGGCACGGCCGGCATGACCGCGTTCACCTCCATCGCGCGCCGGTGTTGGCTCTGCTTATCAGTTGGCTCGGTCACAAAGACCATATAACTCTGATGCGGTTCTCTGTACTCGTTCTGCCGACTCGGGCCGGCGTTGTTGTTGCGGTTGTAGTTGTTGTTGTTGTTTGCCACTTGGTTGACATTTTCCTGCCTCGGCTGAATGTTCAGAGGCTCAGTGTTTGCACCAGTGAGAGGTGCAGGTCTGGATGTCGGACCAGCAGTTACTGGCTTGCGCTTGTGCCAATCGCAGTCCCGGGTCGAATGTTGAGCCGGTCTGCTGGGGTGCCTGGTGTGATAGCAGCAGGGGCCATCCAGCATTTTCTCATAGGTGTACCTCTCCTGGTCATCCCACTGCTTCTTGTTGCCATTCCATGGTTTCTTTTCGCCGTTCCACGGCTTCCTCTCGCCGTTCCACGGCCTTTTCCCTTCCGAGTTCTGGCCCCAAGAGGGACCATCATTTTTCTGACGCTGGCTGCTGCCGGCATCAACTTGATCTTGGTCGACAGCTGCGACTTGATCCGAACCATACCGATAATCCGGCCTGTCTTCTCTTCTCTTGTTGCGATTATCCGGGCGATCGCTACGCCGGCCTGACCTGTCCCGGTCCTGAGCAGGGTACCTCCTGCCCGAGTCGACCTGAGTCAGCAAAAGCTGAGTCGGAGTGCATAACTGTCTGCTATTGCCATTGTTTCGGCCAAAGTGGCCGGCATCTCCCTCTGGAGTCTCTGCCAAAGCATGGAGCCATGTCGGCATCCCTGCGCAAACCATGCAATGGCTTGTGACTCAATCACTCCTTCACAGGAGTTCCGGATCATGCTCCACCGGGTAAGGTACTCCCGGTCCGTCTCTTCTTCTCTCTGCCGACACATGGACAGCTGCTGAGGGCGATTCGGCCTCTTGTAGGTGCTGGAGAAGTTGCTGACGAAAGCGTCGGAGAAGTCGAGCCAGCAATCAATGCTGTTCTCCTCCAAGTTGTTCAGCCAGATCCGGGCTGGTCCTTCTAGCATTTGCGGTACGTACCGCACAGCCCATCTGCTGTAACATCCCAACTTTGGTAACGAAAAATACGAAGAATTTTTCCACTTTTGTTTCTTTGTTTGCATCATAGCATCCATATGCATTTTGTCCTTCCACACCTACTTTTAGCAACCAAATGCAATGGGAGGCCAACCTTCCCCAAAACCTCCAACCAATTGCAATGACATCTTGGATACCAACTAAATGAACTTCCAAATTGTTTAGGAAGTTCCCATTTTGTTGTATAACAATTTCTCACTTTTCAAATTTTTGTCAAATGAAAGTTGACCTGAGGGTTGAAATTTGGCTGAATTCAATTTCTATTTTTGGAACCAAGTTAGGCTCACCAAAAATTCAAAATAAAATCATGGGGAGTCCCCTTATGATTGTGAGAGCCTCCATGAAAATTTTCATGATTTTTGGAATTGTTAAAATGCCCCATTTAAATGCATTTTGGAAATTGCTCCAAATTACCCTAACTAAAGGCTATGAATAAATTTTGTGCAAACTAAATTATTTGACCTCGCCAATTTTTGTGGTGTTTCTAAATATTAATTCTAGCCTATATGAATTTTTCTGGGTTTTTAGAAAATGTTCTGGTGCCTTAATTAAATGGGTTAAACACTGCTGTTGGACTTGTTTGAGTTTAATTCAAAAGTTCCAGGGACCTCCTTGTAATTTTCCTTTTTCCCTCTCATCTCTCCACTGTGCTCGCCGGCACTGGCGCCATGCCGTGCGCTGGCCGAGCTGCTCCGCGTCGATGCGTGGCCCTGGGACGACTATGGAGACCGAGTCGGCGTTCACCTATTCCCCCTCGCCCACTCCTCCCGTTTCCTCCCCGAGATTTCCGGATCGGGGCCTTTTCTCTCTCCCGAGCTCTCCCCTTTCTGCCGCCGCTCGCCTCCGCCTGTCGCCGCCGGCTGGAGCCACCTCACGCGGATCGACGAGCACCGCCAGCTCCGCCACGACCTCCTCTTGCTTCCCGTCCCAGGAATCGAACTGGGAGGCCCGGGGACGACGCGTGCGTCGTCGACCTCGTCCACCGCGGCCGCCGCACGCCGAAGCCGTTTTTCCGCCGAATCCGCCCGCCCCTCACCGCGTCGGTCACCCCTTCAGGCTCAAGGTGAGGCGTGCTTCTTTGCTAGCCCTCTCCCGCGTCCTTTTTCCCTCTCCCGCCGCCCGATCTTGGTCGCCGGCGGCGCCAGCAGCGTCAGCAACGCGCACGTCCACCGCTCCCACGCGCGCCCGGCCTGACCGGCCCAGTGGCCGGGGCCTCTCGGGTCGTGGCCCGGCCATATTGGCCGGCCCAGTGGCCGGGGCCTCTCGGGTTGGGGCCCGGTCATGATGTCCGGCCTGCACCCCGGCCTGGCCGGCCTGCCAGGGAAATTTCTTTCCCTTTTAATTTTTTGAAACAGATTTAATTAATTCATAATTAATTGAAAAATGCTTCAAATTAGACGAATCAAATTTCAAAATGTTCGGTAAAACAAACTCTAACCATTGGGATCATTGTAACCTTCTTTTGGAATTATTTTCTTTTGGTTATTTTCATACTTCCTAAAAGGGGTAAGTGATACCTAAATTGAGAAATTCATAACCTATTCAAAATTAATCCAAAAATTACAAATAAAATACCAATGTGATCAACATTTCAAATGCTATTAAATCATGCACTTATCACATCATGATCACAAATCCTTATTTGATGTTGTTCATAATTTGATTAAATGAATTAATTTCAATTATTTATTTAATTTGCTATTTATTCACCGGTGCTCCGAAAATTACAAATAAATTACCGAAATGATCGGAAGAACGAAACCTATCCTTTCATGTCATGTTCCTGCATGATTGAGCCACTTCTCTAATAATTTAATGATTTATGAAGAATGTGTTCACTAAGATAAATATGGAGTCGTGTCCAAATAATTGCACTAATTATTTGGAACTCCATTTAATTTGTTAATTGAATTAAATGCTAATATCTTTGCATCAATTGGACATGTCATCATGTGTTTGCGCATTGCACCTCGTGATCGTGTGATTTATGTGTTCTTTGTTTTTCTCTTTTGGGTATCGATAGATTCCGGAGTCGAGGGTACCGATAACTACCCCGACGAGCAGTACTTCACGACCGGGCAGCAAGGCAAGAGATAACCTAACCTTCTTGGCATCTAGCATCCTAAGTTTATAAACTTATTTTATCCACCATATTATTTGCATGCGATTCAAATGTCTCTTTTGATCATAGTATAGAGAATCCTATGATTGCATGTCTTCCCCCGAGCCAATCACATGTATCCCTACCTATGAACCATAGTGTTGATGTATTGGCCGGTTACCAATATAATTGTTGGTTATATGCTTAGCTATGCTTAGCCATGCTTACCTAGATGCTTTATGTCCGTTGTTAATTCCATTATTAATGATGTTGATGGAACGATGCGGACTTGGTGGATAATATTGATGCTTAATTAAAATGCTAAGACGGCTTGGGTGAGTTGCCATCGGGGATGGTGTTTTGTCTCACTCTAGCCCCTAGGTGCGAGTTCTTGTCTCTAGAACCAAGATCGAGCGTGCTTCCGGAGGTGGGGGCATATGGAACCCCCTTTGACCAAATAAGTTGTGCGGGCGTATCCAAGATTCCTCTAGTTCGGTTTTCCATTTGCGTGTGAGTATGTGGGTGGAAAAGAATGATGTGGACGGTGGTGTTTAGGGTGTGGCGATGGGGCAGGGTGTTGAAATAGGCACTGAACCTGTCCTGTGGCCACAGATGACTCTTGGATAGTCTCGTGCAATGTAAAGATCTAACCGCGCCCACTCGCCGGCCTTCCCCGGAAGAGGGCCAACTAGGTGAGCCGGACGGTACCGATGGATAAGGAGCTGGGGTTCCTGCGGAAACCTGGCGACTTCAAATAGTACACCCCTGCAGGGTTTAATCTTTTCGAAAAGCCATGTCCGCGGTTATGGACGACTTGGGAACGGATATACGAGACCATAGATAACTTATAACCTAATTGATATGGCAGCTAAAGGTTGCATAACAACCGTGAGATAAAGGTTCATTTCCCCGAGGGTGAGTCGAGGGAGTGCCTTTGGTGAGGATGAGATGTGTTTGTGGCTACAAGTAGGTTCGATGGGAACCGAAGATGATATTGATACTCTCTTACCCCTTTATAAAACTATTCTGAGTAGACGAATGCCAGGTGTCTTTTAAGTTTTGGTTTATGAAATTTAGCTTTATGCAAAGGAACTACATTATACAGCTTTAGAGCCTCCGTCAGTCATTGGGCCTATATCGCCCTACTAAACTTGCGAGTACATCGTACTCAGTCTCTCTTTGCTGCCTCTATGTATTTGTATTTCAGAGGAGGACGACACCGAGCAGTTAGGTGGGTTCTTCGTTGACGTCGACTACTAGTCTGGGGTTCCCAGGTGGCAGCTTGGGACCGTGGAACAAGCTGGCTTGGGTGATGTTTATCTGTAGGCCTCTTAGGCCATAATTTGCTTCTTGTTGTATTAGACAACCCTACTTCGCTTCCGCTTGTTGAATTGTAGGATCTGTGATCCTTTTGCCTTGTAATATTTGTATTCTCCTCGTTATATGAGTTGCTATATAAATGTTTTGTGTCGTAGAGTCATGCTTTGTGCCAGTTCTGTTCCACAAGTCTCGATCTTTGTTTTATACATTGATGGTTGTGCCAATTGCATAGCCTCTCTGTATAATTCCGGGGTCGGGGCGTTACAAGTTGGTATCAGAGCAGGACTGCCTGTAGGAAACCCTTTCCTTTGGTCGATGTCGAGTCTAGTGAAAAGTATTTTCAACCTAAAAATGAGTTGTGAAAACCTTCTTAGGATTCTTTTTGCTTCTCATCCAACTCGCTCTACTCTGATTCTTACCTCTAATTGTTTTATGCTTGGTGTCGATGTTTAGGTTCTCGGGGTTGGGGTTCTTACCGTCCAGTTATGCCTCGAGTCCGTTATATCCGTTTGATATCGCCACGATGACGTGATGTCACCGTGGTTGCCTAAAATCTGTCTTTGGTGTTTATTGTTTCTTGAATATCTATATCTGGGAGCAACCAATGATCTATCTTAACTGTCAGAATTGTTTACTAACTTGTCGTTGTTCCAATTCTTGAGAATGGCTCCTACCCGTCGTGGGTAACATAGCAGCCCTGACCCGCCGCCGCCACCCTCAATGGCGGAGGTGATGATGGCTATCGATCAAAACCGTCTGCGCAATGAGCGGTTGCTCGAGCAGCTTGTCCAGCAAGGGGCCAGGAGGAACACGGACTGCACCACTCTCAACCAGTTCTTGCGGTCCCAACCTCCCACCTTTTCTGAAGCTAAGGAGCCGCTTGATGCGGATGATTGGCTTCGGGCGATCGAGCGCAAGTTTGTCGCTCTTCACGTCCCGGCGGCGGAGCATGTCAACTTCGCCAGCTACCTTCTGGAAGGAGCCGCCGGTTCCTGGTGGGAGAGCCACGTGGCCATGGTTGCCGCGGGCCATGTTGTCACTTGGGAGGAATTCCGCGCCGCTTTCCGTGCGGCGTACATCCCCAAGCCCATCCTCGAGCTCAAGAGGCGGGAGTTCCTGGACCTAACCCAGGGACGTATGGACGGGAGTTCAACAACCTCTCCCGTTACGCCCCTCGGGACGTGACGAACGATGAGGATAAGCAATACCTCTTCCGCAAGGGGCTCGCACCTCGTCTCCGATACGAGCTCCTACCCTTCAAGTTCAACTCCTACCAAGAGCTCTACAACCAGGCTCTCACCATGGAGCAAGGCAGGAAGGAGCTGGAGGCTTCTAAGAGGCCAGCTCCAGCTGATCACCAGAGCTCCTCCACCTCGGAGGGCAAGAAGCGCAAGGTCTTCGTGCCTTTCAGCGCCGTGCCTAGGGCGCCCTTCGCGCCGAAGCCCACCGGGTACCTACCACCTCCGCCTCGCCCAGCTACCTCGACCTTGGGTGCGGCTGGAGGCGGTTTTCGGCCTCGACTACCTGCACCACCGGGACTCACTTGCTACCACTGTGGCGAGCCGGGTCACTACTCTAGGGAATGTCCCCAGAAGGCGCCGGCTCCCGCAGCACCTGCACCAGCACCCTCTACCCCAGCCGCGAAGGCTACCACCGTCAGCCGTGGCCGCCTGAACCACGTCTCGGCTGAAGGCGTTGAGGAGGACCCCGGAGTTCTCATGGGTACGCTTCGAATCAATACATATCCAGCTTCAGTATTATTTGATTCTGGAGCTTCGCATTCGTTCATATCCATATCATATGCACACAACCATCAAATACCGTTTGTGATGATGGATCCCCCGTTAGTGGTCAAGACTCCAGGCTCTAGTTGGCGTACCAATTGGATATCTCCCGATGTTCAAATAGCCGTAGGGTCAGTCCCTTTTCCGTTCTCATTGATAGCCCTGAGGTCAGAGGGTATCGATGTTATTCTGGGCATGGATTGGCTAGTGAAATATCAGGCCAACCTGGATTGTGCGGCCAAGACTGTCACAGTGTTCCACCCAAGTTATGGGGAAGTGCGTTATTGGTCCCCAACTTCTGCAATTCCTTCTGCAGCTGCTCCTCTTTCACCGGAGATTAGTCTATATTTCCTGGAAGGAATCACCCCGCCTGAAATGCATGAAGTGGAGGTGGTGTGTGATTTCCCCGATGTGTTTCCGGAGGAATTGCCCGGCATGCCACCTGATCGCAGCGTGGAGTTTGTGATTGAGCTGGTTCCGGGAACCGCCCCCGTTTCCAAGACGCCCTACCGTATGCCAACGGAAGAGCTAGCTGAATTGAAGAAGCAACTTGATGAGCTGCTGGAGAAAGAATTCATCCGGCCGAGTAGCTCACCTTGGGGCTGCCCGGTTATCTTTGTCAAGAAGAGGGATACAAATGTTCCTCGACTGGTCGTTGACTACCGCCCTCTCAATGCGGTGACCATCAAGAACAAGTATCCAATTCCTCGAATAACCGACTTATTCGATCAATTAGCCGGCGCAACAGTATTCTCCAAGATGGATTTGAGGTCAGGATACCATCAAATAAAAATCCGAAAGGAGGATATTCCGAAGACGGCCTTCACTACCCGCTACGGGTTATATGAGTACACCGTCATGTCCTTCGGCCTCACTAATGCCCCGGCTACATTCATGAGGCTAATGAACTCCATCTTCCACGAGTACCTCGACAAGTTCGTCATCATCTACATCGATGACATCCTTGTGTACTCCAAGACCGAAGACGAGCATGCTGAGCATCTTCGACTCGTTTTGACCAAGCTCCGTGATCACCGCCTATATGCCAAGTTCTCTAAATGTGAGTTTTGGCTGAAGGAGCTCATCTTTCTCGGTCATGTGGTGTCAGCTGCCGGAGTAGCGGTGATACCAGATAAGATTCAGGCCATCCTGGATTGGCCAACTCCCAAATCCGTCAAAGATATCCGAAGCTTCCTTGGATTGGCGGGTTATTACCGTCGATTTATTGAGGGCTTCTCCAAAATAGCAAAGGCATTGACTGAACTACTCAAGAAAGGCAAGCCATTTGTGTGGTCAGACAAGGCTGAAGAGAGTTTCCAAACCCTCAAGGTCAAGCTCACCACCACACCGGTACTTGTCCTTCCCGATACCGCTAAGGACTTTGTTGTCTATTGCGATGCATCTCTACAAGGTTTGGGATGTGTCTTGATGCAAGAGGGCCATGTGGTCGCTTATGCTTCCCGTCAACTCAAGCCACACGAGCAAAATTATCCCACTCATGATTTGGAGCTTGCCGCCGTGGTACATGCTCTGAAGCAATGGAGGCCCTACCTCTTGGGCAACCGTTGCGAGATCTATTCCGACCACCAAAGTCTGAAATATCTATTCACACAGCCGGATCTGAATTTGAGGCAGAGGAGATGGCTGGAATTGATAAAGGACTATGATGTGACTCTCAATTATCAGCCCGGCAAGGCAAATGTCGTTGCCGATGCCCTGAGTCGTAAGGCCTATTGCAACACCGTGATGGTTGAAAAGGCACAACCGGCTCTCCACGAGGAATTTGCTAAGTTGAATCTGGAGATTGTTCCTTCTGGTTTTCTAGCTAATCTCGAGATCAAATCCACTCTTGAGGATGAAATCAAGGCCGCCCAGCAACATGATGCTGGCATCCTCAAGATCAAACAAAATATTGACAGTGGGAAGGCCAAGTGCTTCTCCGTTGATGACTCCGGTGTTGTCTATTTTGGGGACCGTCTTGTGGTGCCCAAGAGTGGAAATACCAAAGGGTTAATTCTCCAAGAGGCGCATGAATCCCCCATATCCATCCATCCGGGTAGCACCAAGATGTACCAAGACCTCCGTCCTAAATTCTGGTGGACCCGCATGAAGCGGGAAGTTGCCAAATATGTTGCGGAATGCGACGTCTGTCGCCGAGTGAAGGCTGAACATCAAAGGCCGGCCGGTACTCTTCGACCCATAGCCATTCCTGAATGGAAATGGGACGAAATTGGTATGGATTTCATTACCGGTTTTCCAAGATCACAAAGGGGTAATGATGCCATTTGGGTAGTCATTGATCGTCTATCCAAGGTCGCCCACTTCCTTCCCGTTCGCGAGGATATAACCGCTAAGCAACTAGCCGAGTTGTACCTTGCACGGATTTTCCCCCTCCATGGTATTCCTTCGAGCATTATATCGGACCGTGGAAGCCTATTTGTGTCCAAATTCTGGCAGAGTTTCCAAAGTGCCTTGGGAACCCGTCTGAACCTCAGCACTGCTTACCACCCTCAAACTGATGGCCAAACTGAAAGAGTAAATCAAGTTCTTGAGGACATGCTTCGGGCTTGTGTCATCTCCTTCGGCAAGAGTTGGGAAAAGTACCTCCCTCTCGCCGAGTTCTCTTACAACAATAGCTATCAAGCCAGTTTGCAAATGGCTCCCTTCGAGGTCCTTTATGGGAGAAAATGCCGGACTCCTCTCAATTGGTCTGAAACCGGGGAGAGGCCACTCTTCGGTCCCGATGTGATCAATGAAGCCGAAGAGAAAGTCCGTGTTATTCGAGAAAATCTCAAGGCCGCTCAATCCCGTCAGAAAAGCTATTATGACAAGCGCCACCAAGAGGTCCACTATGAAATTGGTGACAAGGCCTATCTTCGAGTTTCTCCTCTCCGAGGCGTTCGTCGCTTTGGAATCAAGGGCAAATTGGCCCCTCGCTTTGTTGGCCCTTTCACCATCCTAGCCAAGCGAGGAGATCTCTCCTATCAACTTGAGTTGCCCTCAAATTTCCCGGATGTCCATGATGTGTTCCATGTTTCCCAACTCCGTCGGTGCTTCAAGGATCCCATCCGTGGGGTTGATCATGAGGCATTGGACATTCAGGAGGATTTGACCTATCGCGAGCATCCTATCCGCATCTTGGATGAAGCGGAGAGGAAGACCCGCAACAAGTCCATCAAGTTTCTCAAGGTCCAATGGTCCAACCATTCCGAGGAAGAAGCCACATGGGAGCGAGAAACTAGTCTCCGTCAGGAATACCCCGCCTTCTTCACTCAAGCCTAGAATCTCGGGACGAGATTCCTGTAAGGGGGGTAGATTTGTAACATCCCAACTTTGGTAACGAAAAATACGAAGAATTTTTCCACTTTTGTTTCTTTGTTTGCATCATAGCATCCATATGCATTTTGTCCTTCCACACCTACTTTTAGCAACCAAATGCAATGGGAGGCCAACCTTCCCCAAAACCTCCAACCAATTGCAATGACATCTTGGATACCAACTAAATGAACTTCCAAATTGTTTAGGAAGTTCCCATTTTGTTGTATAACAATTTCTCACTTTTCAAATTTTTGTCAAATGAAAGTTGACCTGAGGGTTGAAATTTGGCTGAATTCAATTTCTATTTTTGGAACCAAGTTAGGCTCACCAAAAATTCAAAATAAAATCATGGGGAGTCCCCTTATGATTGTGAGAGCCTCCATGAAAATTTTCATGATTTTTGGAATTGTTAAAATGCCCCATTTAAATGCATTTTGGAAATTGCTCCAAATTACCCTAACTAAAGGCTATGAATAAATTTTGTGCAAACTAAATTATTTGACCTCGCCAATTTTTGTGGTGTTTCTAAATATTAATTCTAGCCTATATGAATTTTTCTGGGTTTTTAGAAAATGTTTTGGTGCCTTAATTAAATGGGTTAAACACTGCTGTTGGACTTGTTTGAGTTTAATTCAAAAGTTCCAGGGACCTCCTTGTAATTTTCCTTTTTCCCTCTCATCTCTCCACTGTGCTCGCCGGCACTGGCGCCATGCCGTGCGCTGGCCGAGCTGCTCCGCGTCGATGCGTGGCCCTGGGACGACTATGGAGACCGAGTCGGCGTTCACCTGTTCCCCCTCGCCTACTCCTCCCGTTTCCTCCCCGAGATTTCCGGATCGGAGCCTTTTCTCTCTCCCGAGCTCTCCCCTTTCTGCCGCCGCTCGCCTCCGCCTGTCGCCGCCGGCTGGAGCCACCTCACGCGGATCGACGAGCACCACCAGCTCCGCCACGACCTCCTCTTGTTTCCCGTCCCAGGAATCGAACTGGGAGGCCCGGGGACGACGCGTGCGTCGTCGACCTCGTCCACCGCGGCCGCCGCACGCCGAAGCCGTTTTTTCCGCCGAATCCGCCCGCCCCTCACCGCGTCGGTCACCCCTTCAGGCTCAAGGTGAGGCGTGCTTCTTTCCTAGCCCTCTCCCGCGTCCTTTTTCCCTCTCCCGCCGCCCGATCTTGGTCGCCGGCGGCGCCAGCAGCGTCAGCAGCGTCAGCAACGCGCACGTCCACCGCTCCCACGCGCGCCCGGCCTGACCGGCCCAGTGGCCGGGGCCTCTCGGGTCGTGGCCCGGCCATATTGGCCGGCCCAGTGGCCGGGGCCTCTCGGGTTGGGGCCCGGTCATGATGTCCGGCCTACACCCCGGCCTGGCCGGCCTGCCAGGGAAATTTCTTTCCCTTTTAATTTTTTTGAAACAGATTTAATTAATTCATAATTAATTGAAAAATGCTTCAAATTAGACGAATCAAATTTCAAAATGTTCGGTAAAACAAACTCTAACCATTGGGATCTTTGTAACCTTCTTTTGGAATTATTTTCTTTTGGTTATTTTCATACTTCCTAAAAGGGGTAAGTGATACCTAAATTGAGAAATTCATAACCTATTCAAAATTAATCCAAAAATTACAAATAAAATACCAATGTGATCAACATTTCAAATGCTATTAAATCATGCACTTATCACATCATGATCACAAATCCTTATTTGATGTTGTTCATAATTTGATTAAATGAATTAAATTCAATTATTTAATTATTTTGCTATTTATTCTTCGGTACTCCAAAAATTACAAATAAATTACCGAAATGATCGGAAGAACGAAACCTATCCTTTCATGTCATGTTCCTGCATGATTGAGCCACTTCTCTAATAATTTAATGATTTATGAAGAATGTGTTCACTAAGATAAATATGGAGTCGTGTCCAAATAATTGCACTAATTATTTGGAACTCCATTTAATTTGTTAATTGAATTAAATGCTAATATCTTTGCATCAATTGGACATGTCATCATGTGTTTGCGCATTGCACCTCGTGATCGTGTGATTTATGTGTTCTTTGTTTTTCTCTTTTGGGTATCGATAGATTCCGGAGTCGAGGGTACCGATAACTACCCCGACGAGCAGTACTTCACGACCGGGCAGCAAGGCAAGAGATAACCTAACCTTCTTGGCATCTAGCATCCTAAGTTTATAAACTTATTTTATCCACCATATTATTTGCATGCGATTCAAATGTCTCTTTTGATCATAGTATAGAGAATCCTATGATTGCATGTCTTCCCCCGAGCCAATCACATGTATCCCTACCTATGAACCATAGTGTTGATGTATTGGCCGGTTACCAATATAATTGTTGGTTATATGCTTAGCTATGCTTAGCCATGCTTACCTAGATGCTTTATGTCCGTTGTTAATTCCATTATCAATGATGTTGATGGAACGATGCGGACTTGGTGGATAATATTTATGCTTAATTAAAATGCTAAGACGGCTTGGGTGAGTTGCCATCGGGGATGGTGTTTTGTCTCACTCTAGCCCCTAGGTGCGAGTTCTTGTCTCTAGAACCAAGATCGAGCGTGCTTCCGGAGGTGGGGGCATATGGAACCCCCTTTGACCAAATAAGTTGTGCGGGCGTATCCAAGATTCCTCTAGTTCGGTTTTCCATTTGCGTGTGAGTATGTGGGTGGAAAAGAATGATGTGGACGGTGGTGTTTAGGGTGTGGCGATGGGGCAGGGTGTTGAAATAGGCACTGAACCTGTCCTGTGGCCACAGATGACTCTTGGATAGTCTCGTGCAATGTAAAGATCTAACCGCGCCCACTCGCCGGCCTTCCCCGGAAGAGGGCCAACTAGGTGAGCCGGACGGTACCGATGGATAAGGAGCTGGGGTTCCTGCGGAAACCTGGCGACTTCAAATAGTACACCCCTGCAGGGTTTAATCTTTTCGAAAAGCCGTGTCCGCGGTTATGGACGACTTGGGAACGGATATACGAGACCATAGATAACTTATAACCTAATTGATATGGCAGCTAAAGGTTGCATAACAACCGTGAGATAAAGGTTCATTTCCCCGAGGGTGAGTCGAGGGAGTGCCTTTGGTGAGGATGAGATGTGTTTGTGGCTACAAGTAGGTTCGATGGGAACCGAAGATGATATTGATACTCTCTTACCCCTTTATAAAAATATTCTGAGTAGACGAATGCCAGGTGTCTTTTAAGTTTTGGTTTATGAAATTTAGCTTTATGCAAAGGAACTACATTATACAGCTTTAGAGCCTCCGTCAGTCATTGGGCCTATATCGCCCTACTAAACTTGCGAGTACATCGTACTCAGTCTCTCTTTGCTGCCTCTATGTATTTGTATTTCAGAGGAGGACGACACCGAGCAGTTAGGTGGGTTCTTCGTTGACGTCGACTACTAGTCTGGGGTTCCCAGGTGGCAGCTTGGGACCGTGGAACAAGCTGGCTTGGGTGATGTTTATCTGTAGGCCTCTTAGGCCATAATTTGCTTCTTGTTGTATTAGACAACGCTACTTCGCTTCCGCTTGTTGAATTGTAGGATCTGTGATCCTTTTGCCTTGTAATATTTGTATTTTCTCCTCTTGATATGAGTTGTTATATAAATGTTTTGTGTCGTAGAGTCATGCTTTGTGCCAGTTCTGTTCCACAAGTCTCGATCTTTGTTTTATACCTTGATGGTTGTGTTGCTTACATAGCCTCTCTGTATAATTCCGGGGTCGGGGCGTTACATCTGCGACTGCCACCAGCGATATGCACCGCTGTGACGTAATCTGTAAGCCAGTCCTCCGGCTTGGTGCTGCCGTCATAGGTCTTGGCACCTCGGGGGAGCTGGAAGTTCGGCACAGGTGGCTGTTTCATGATCCGGGGTCCAAAACACGCAGGACCCGGTGGGCCTTGCTCCTCCAGCAGTTCAGACAGATAGATTATGTCAAGCTTGTTGCGGACGTCATGAGCCGGTAGCTGGCGAGCTCCCAGCCTAGTACCGAGTGCACCCTCGGTCGCCAGATCTCTGAATCTGGTGTACCCGGCCCGCTCCATGGCCGAGTAACCATCGTCATATCGGTCAGCTGCCTGCTCGGCATACCCGGCACCCAGTTGTTGCCGAGGTGGATTGGGTACCGGATACCGAGGTGGCTGACCCGGATTTGCCGGGTTGACCCGGTTGGCTTCATGTCTGCCCTGAACGGGTCCCGGGACTCCCTGACCGAGTTGTCCTTGGGCCGCTTTCTGCTTTCCGGCATATACCGGATCATACGCCTGCAGCTGCTTGTTCTTACCAGAGTTCACACTCTGGCCACGGCTTACTCCGACATGTGGCGAAGAGGCCTGTCCCTTGGACACTCCTCCGACACCACCATTTGAGTAGAGGTACCGGGACCCACCTACATCCGGTTTTGCATTCCGGTATGCCTCATTCTGGCGGTTGGCTACAGCTACCAACTCGTTCACTCGGTCCTGCTGCCTACTACGAGCTTCACCGGATAAATTAGGTAACTCTGCTATGGCAGCCTCAGCAGCCCTAAGGTTCTTGCCCGGGGTACTGTATTTTGGCCGGCCCGCCGACACATGACTAGCAGTTCTACTAGATCTGGCTCTACCATCTCTAGCTATCTCAGCATTGAGGTCTCTACCTCGAGCACGTACCTCATTTATGCGACTAACCGGGTTGGCTGCCGGCGTAAAACCATGAGCGATGTTGTATTCACGGAGAGATATGTCAAACTCCTGTCTGAATCGGGCCACCTCCTGGACCTCCTGGAGTATCTCCTTGCGCTGCTGTTCCAACTCCGCCTGAGTTAGAGCAGCATCTGTGCTCGGAGCCACTGGGGTTGCCAGCTTCTCGATCACGTCCTGAAGAGGACTCGGTGCTACCGGCACAGCAGATGTACCGGCCTGCTCCTGACAGTTCTCCGGCCTCTCCAGCGGCGGGCGCGCCGTCCTGGCAGACCTGGTGCTGACCTCGGCCACCCCGGCACCAGCAACCGGGGCGGTCATCATGACCTCTGCACAGCTAGCGGGGCGGGCGATACGTCGGCCGCGAGCTGCACAAACAGCGGGAGGATCCGCAGCAACCTGCACCCTTTCGGGAAACCGGCAGGGAACCTCGGTGGCGACGTAGACGGTGAGGGAGCCGAACTCGATGAGGCACCCGTTCCGAGGTAGCGGCCTGCTCCCGAAACAGCCTGCGTTGTCGCTGACGACGTTGAGCGAGCCGAACCTGTGGACAAGGCCACAGAGAACGCGCTCACCCGACGCGATGAAGGAGCCCGTCCGGATGAACACACCAGCCAGCGCCGCTGCTGGCCCCACGGTGGGCGCCAACTGTCGTGGTGGTGCACGGACAGATGCCATAGATAGGCTTAAGGTGGGGCCGATTGGACGCTGGAGGTACCGGGGAGGGATTGCACGTTAAGACGTACACAGACACACACACACACACACACACAAACACACACGCGATTTACCCAGGTTCGGGGCTCTCGTGAGGAGATAACACCCCTACTCCTGCCTGTCTGATCTATATATGTGGATTACAAACAAGTTACAAGCTGCTCCTTGAGCTGTATAAGAAGAACTAAGAGCTCTGGGATCTCTACCGAGTCTCGGAGCTCTCTACCGAGTCTCGGAACAGCTATGTGGCTCTCCTGCTAGCTCTCAAGGAAATGACCAAGTGTTTGTTCAGCGTCTAGGCTTCTGTGAAGTGTCGTCCCCGTAAGAGGAGCTCCTGGTGCTCCTTATATAGGGAAACCCAGGGCACAGGGTTAGGGCTGACGTTTGTGCTGGTGTAAGCCGCACTGTGGCCACGCCTGGGTCTCTGACTGCTTCCGTCACCCCCGCGTGGCCTGTCCAATCCATCAACTCCTGTGCACTGCTCCGCCGTACTGCATAGGTCAGCAGCGTGGAGGTCTGACTGCCCATGCTACCACCGAGTCAAGGAGTTGGCAGCGCGTCGCGTCCTTCCAGTGTCAGGACGCCTGCCCCGTGATTGTAGGGACAAGACGTACGCCACGACCAATGCCGAGATAGAGCTTCATTCCTCCCGATCCGGCATAGACATACCAGATATTTCCTAACTCGGTTTCTCCTCTCCTGCACATAAGAACAACAAAGAAGATTCCGATATATAGTATGCATAATCCGACATAGGGCTATGTCGGTAAGCCCTTACCCGGTTGACCCCGGGTGAACCTATGTGTATGTTGGTTTATCATTGACTCGGTCAACTCCGAGTCGAAGCTTATTTCACCATACTGACCCATCTAGGGGGCTGCCCCCGACATTAATGAGTTTAGCAACAAGTACATCATTTGATTCTTCTATAGATTCTAGTTGTTGCTCTAGAGAAACTCTAATCTCATGCTCTTCTTCAAGATTGTCTTTGAAGGATGCAATTTCCATAGCATCCTCTCTTTCAATCTTACCCTTGATCTCAAGCATTTCTTGAGCTTCACCATATTGACTCATAAGAGCCTCAACATGCTTCTTTGTTTCACCTTGCATGTTAGCGATAAAATGATCGAAAGCAACTATTTCCTCTTTGATTTTAAGACTAGTAGCATCATCCATATTACTCATTGCCTTAGGAGATGAGGGAGATGATACCTCGGTGGACTTGGCCATGAAGCATCTTGCGGAGGAGTTGGAGACATTCTCATTGGGGGATTCAAATAGGGAAGGAGATGATGAAGAAGCAATAGCAATGGCGGCAACTTCATTTGTGGGCTCTTCTTCTTCCCTGGATGAGTACTCTTCTTGAGCAAGCAATACAATTCTCGGAGGCTTCTTGTTGATGGCATTCTTCTTGAAGAAAGGTTTCTTATGGGTGTCCTTTGACTTGTCCTTCCTAACAAGCTTTCCTCCATGAAGTTCTCGATTCTCAAACGGACACTCGGCCACAAAGTGATATTTGTCTTGGCAATTGTAGCAAGAATGGACTCTTTGGCCACCCTCCTTCCTTCCACTTGCCTTGGACGGACTCTTCCAAAAGACTTTAGATGTGAGAGCCGCATAGTCCTTGAGAGTATCTTGAAGCTCTTTGGGATCCCAATGTCACACATCTTCTTGATCCTCATCATCATCGTCTTGCTCCACAACCTTGGCCTTCAAAGCAAGTGAAGATCCTCTATGCATTCCAATAGCTCGGGCTCGAGCATCTTCGGCGTTCTTGGCGGCCACCTTGTATGCCGCCATCTCTTGCATGACTTCATTAGATGACATGAGGTGATAGTTGTGTCTTCCTTAGAGACTCTTCAAGTCGGTGGATTCGAACGGCCAAAGGGCACTCACATACTTCCTCTTGATCCAAGCATCATCCACATAGGTTGCACCAAGGGCTTGAAATTGAGTGGCAAGGGTCTTGAGTCTTCGATACATTTCCTCATGATCTTCACCATCTATCATGAAAAAGCCCTCGGCTTGGTTGCTCAAGGCTTCAAATCTATTCCTTTGCATGCTCTCATTACCGACAAACTCTTGAGTGAGAATATCCCAAGCTTCTTTGGCGGTGGTGGCAAACTCGATGTGAGACATGTGCTTTTCTCCCACAGAGGTATGAATTATGTTGAGAGCCAAGTCATTGAGTTGACCATCCACAACTTCTCTTCTTGTCATGTTGTTTGGGTCGACGTCCTTGAAGCCAACTTCGATGATTCTCCATAGCTCGCTCAAAGCGCTCTTGATATGATATCTCATAAGAAATTGCCAGTTAGAAAAACAAGATGGATTAAACTTAGGTGGATCACCCCTATTGTTTATATGAGGATGCGGGATAGGTGGGTTGACAGAGTACTTAAATGGAACAACATGGTACTCCTCCTTCCCATTATCAATTTTAGGAGGGGATTCATTAGTGAGTTGTTTGCCCTCCCCACTATGCGCGGCGGAAGCATTAGCCTCTAGGGATGGTGCGGCGGGTGGCTTATTGCCATTCAAGAGTTGCCTCATCATAGCACGCAACTCCTCCATTTGAGTGCCCATAGATGATTTCAAGCTTGTTTCCAAATTCTTGAGATCATCCATGGACACCGGAGGGGTGCTACCACCCGTAACATCATCACCGTCACCCATACTCTCTTAGGCGGTGAAGCCTAACTTAAGAGCCAAGGCTCTGATACCAATTGAAAGGATCGTATGGGCACCTAGAGGGGGGTGAATAGGTGCTACACCAATTTTTTAATTCTTTTTCGATTTTAGGCTTAACACAAAGGTAAATTCTCTAGATATGCAACTATGGTGAATTTACCTATATGAAGAGCAATCTAAAACAACTAGGCAATTAACGATACAAGTAAAGACAACTAAGGGAAAGAGATAACCGAAAGTAGAAGCACGCGGAGACAAGGATGTATTCCCAAGTTCCTCCTTGTTAAGGGAGTACGTATCGTTGGAGGGGTGTGAGCTCGCCACAAGAGGCCTATTCAAGATGCCACAAAGGCCTCACCCTATTCTCCGATGAACCGCACCAAAGGGTTTGGTTCACCTTCCACTATTGGAATCCTTTGAGGCGGAATCCGGAGCCTTTATAATGTTTTTGTGGCACACACCCACAACTTAATTGGGGGTTCCCAAATCAACACATCTGTCACAATTGCAACAAGTAGTAAGCACAAGAATTCTAGGGTAACACAATGCTAACCCTAGAAATAAAATCCTCAAGAGAATGAGGGGGAAATGAAGAACGGCTTGGTGAAGATGTAGATCCGGGTCTTGTCATTCAATCCTCAAAAGATCAACGAGTTTGGATGGAGGAATTAGGAGATCTATCGATTTTGAGCTCTCAGATATTAGGGTTCTTAAATGCTGGACGAGCTAAACTGTCCTGAGGTAGGTGGAGGGGTATTTATACCCCTCTGAAAAATGTGCCCGTTGGAGACCACTAAGGCCGGATACTCCGGTCTGAGTGGGCCGGATACTCCGGCGTGGGCGGCCGGAGACTCCAGTCTCCTTCCGGGGTCCCTCCGGACAGACACCAGAGCCGCACCACACATCGCTCACTTGGGGAAGAGCCGGAGACTCCGGTCCGGGGGACCGGAGACTCCGGTCCGGGGGACCGGAAACTCCGGCGTGGGCAGAGACTCCGCACCCGGGCGGAGACTTTGTCGAAGAAGCTCAACAGGCCGGAGACTCCGGTCACCAAGGGCCGGATACTCCGGCCTCCCGGAGACTCCGGGCACCCTCTGGTGGTACTCCGGAGGGACACCAGAGGCACACCACACCTTGGCAAAAGGTAGGGAAATCCAGGGGCCGGAGACTCCGGCCCTGGCAGACCGGAGACTCCAGCCTAGGATTGACCTGCAGCAAACAAAACTCTGCCAAATCTTCCCTTTTGGTGGTTGATGCTTAGGGTAAAATTATGACAATTAACCTGCACCACTTAGCATCACATTAGATGATCACTAGTGTTGTTAACTAACACACAAAACCAATAGGGTTTAGGAAATGCTCTTACAGGGACACTGCCCCCGGTCGTGTCACCCAATATCCACAACTTCAAGGTCACCAAGATGCTGGTCGATGGAGGCTCCAGCCTCAACCTGCTGACGGCGAAGGTCTTGGCCACCCTGCAAATTCCCTTCTCCCGCCTGCAAGACACTGGCATGTTCCAAGGCATGAACGGGAACGTCACGCGACCTCTGGGGAAGATCACTCTCCCGATCACTTTCGGTGACCCCGAGAACTTCCGCACCGAGGAGATCGTCTTCGACATCGCTGACATGCCGCTCCCATACAATGGATACTCGGCCGGCCTGCTGATACGTCCGAAACGTATCTATAATTTTTTATTATTTCATGCTACTTTTATGCCTTTGAGACTTGTTTTTATATCAACTTTATGATTTATTTGGACTAACCTATTAATAGTTGCAAAAATGCAAAATGTTCTTGTTTTGCACTTTGATGTGTAGGAATCACTTGGAAATTGGCAAAAATGCAAAAGGAGACTTGTTAGAGCTGGACTCTGACTTTCCTGAAATATGTCCCTTCCAACATATTTCAGAGATCATCCGTTTGAGATCTGAATAAGACGTCAACTGAAGATCTCACAACGGACAAAGTTCTGCGAAATTTCTATAGCTTTCATTTAAGCCCAAGAACAGCCCAATCGGAGGTCCGTAGCTCCGGGAATCCCCCTTTTACTGAAGGCCAAATATCTGATTACGGGATTCCGAAAGTGATTGACTCCAACTCTTACCAAACTTGGAGGATTCGACCAAGTCACGACTTTGGGACTTCATTAAGGATGTGAGGGGTCCCTAGGAAGGTTCTAGAGGTGCCCAAGAGCCCTTGGATCAAGGGGCCATCAATCGGAAGACCGGGAAGCATTGTCTCCACCTATATAAAGAAAGGAAACCCTAATTTTGAGGGCAGCCACCAAAAGCCACGAATTTGCCTCCCCCTTGGCCCTCATCTACAAGGGGGAGGGCTCCTCTACATCACCAAGAAGCCATGGAGGAGGGGGTGATGAGGACATGCCAACTATAGTTACAACCACTAGTCCTATCACTGCACAAATACAAGGACCTATTACTCGAGCTCGTGCACGTCAACTTAATTATCAGGTACTTTCGTTTCTTGGAACTATTCCAAATTTACATGAGAATATGCTACTGCCTAAAACTGATGTGTTTGTTACACTTAGGAATAATGGACCTAGCGAGGAGTTGATGGACAAGTATTGGAGCATGATCGTCCATGGAGATGGCAGCAAGCATACGAGGGTTGAAGATGACGCCACACATGGAGATTCGAGGGTTGTGAAGCCACTATAAGGGAACATGAAGTCATGAACGAAATATTCAAAGATCACACTTCATATTTTCGTCCATAGCATTATATGGTGCTACGTCACCTCTATTTTTGGGCCAGGCCCATGTATTTTCGAGATACCTTTTCATAGGCTGTTTTTAGAGTCCGTATTGATGGGAAAACCGACTTAGGAAGGAATTCGGCCCCCTTTTCCAAGGCTGCACGAATTTCCCTTCAGTTTCCCTATAAATACCCCCCAAGGTCGTCAATTTAGGGTTTGGGTTTTGTTTAGTCAAAAGTTAGCTAGCCGTCGCTGCAACTTCGCCGTACTTCGTTTGTGCCAGATCAGCCAGACAAAGACCGCTCTTCGGAACCCCACTTTCATCTATAATCATTCATATTCGCAATATTCAGATTGCCAATTCATTGTTCTTGCTTGCTCTTCGATTGCCTGCAGGAATAGACCTTAGTTGGGTTGGTCGATCGTGCTTCGGCGCTGTCATAAACCTTCCCGGAGTTGGTGTAGCAATTGCTAAGGCGCAGCGTCCTCGCACGTTTGTAGTCGGATCGTCAACGTCGACGTCACCCAAATCGATATTTATTATCTCATCGAAAGATCGGACACCTCTGCCTCTATCAAGTGGTATCAGATTTCAGGTTGATCGGTGAGATTTACAGTTTTACTAGTGTAGATTGCATCTATTTTCTTCATGTCTACAGTCCACGAAAAAGCCAAAAAAATATTACGGTTAGATCATCCCGTCCTAGAACCAGTCCAGGCCTGTTGCATATTCTTTTTAGTGCATTGCATCGTTGAGTCTTCGTCTGCATCGTTGTGTCGAGTTGCTGGTCTTAGTGTCTAGTCCCTTAGTTTCGAGTTCGAATCACATCTAGTCATCGCTGCTGCCGCACCATCTTCCACGCTTGCAGATCATCTTCCGCCATCACCTGTCCACCACCATCATCCGCCGCTACCCTCCGCCGCCAACACCAACCACCGCTACTCCATCATACCTCGACTTACCATACCCCTGCCACCATACCAATTAGGGTTAGGGTTTTGGGAGAGTCCTTTTCAGTTTGTTTCCTTACCCGCCAAGTCTGCGTTAACGAGGTAGAGTTCATCTCGGCTAATCCTTGCTCGCGTAGCCCCACCATCCGCAAAAAAAAATCAAAAACAAATTTCGCACGCTTTTCAGAGCACTGCTTTGCAGAGCACTTTTGGAAAAAAAATTGAGCCTACCCTCGTTTTTCAGTACGGGGATTCTTTTGAGACAGTTGCCATCATAGTGATATTTTTGCGACTTTTTCGTGTTTTTAGCGCGTCGCATGCTTCACAGAGCATACCATCTCGCGTTCGTGCATATTGTTGTGGGTATCTTACTCACATATCTGTTAGTTTTCTGTGATCTTCACATATATCTTGCTGTTACAAGCTGTTTTCGTGTGGCCTCGTTGTGTCGCGCCGTGACTTCATTCGTGTTCTAGGCTCGCGTCTCTAGTACGGTCTAGCCTAGGACCAGCACAGTACCATCTTTGAGCGTTGCTTCAACCTGCATTCCTGATTTGATTATTGCTAATCCTTGCTACCATAAAGCCTCCTACAGCTCCACAGATTTCTACTATGTGTGTTGTGACTCTCACCTATCAATCGCTTCATCTACTCTTCGGTGACGTTGACACCGCTAGTTGCCAGTCACCTAGTCACCTCCTGCTGCTTGGTAAGAACTTGTAAGAGCTTTGCTTTTGGTTTGACGGATTACGCATTCTTTTCCACCACCACCTAGTAGTTCATAGGAACATATTATTGTGATTTGTTTCCTGTCTTCTACTAACCATGTCAGGATCGGATGACGAATGGGAGAACCTGACGAACAAAGAGTTACACACTAAATTCGCCAAGATGGTGATGGATAACACACGGGACATTGACAAACGACTTGGCGAGGCACTTGAAAAGATAACCGGTCGAGCAATCTTTTGATACCAAGCTCGATGCCAAATTCAACGAGTTGATCGCCCGTCTTCCACCACCGCCGGCTGCTGCTCCTCGTCGCCCCGGGTATGTTGGGCACGCTCAACGTGTACCCCGCGAGCAAGGCCAAAATTCTGGAGTAGCTGCGGCTGTCGATGAGCCCTTTGATTACTACGAGGGTGAGGACGAGTATGAAGGAGTAGAAGTGCAGCAACAAGCCCCTGGACGGCCGCGCGCCCATATTCGTAATGCTGCACCACGCCCTCAGGTATTGCATGACGATGACCATGTTGCTAAATTGAAGTTAACGATTTCACCTTTTGAGGGTAGATATGATCCTGATGCTTATCTCACATGGGAATTAGAAACTGAACAACGTTTTGCATGTTTACATTACCCTGAAGATAGACGTGTTAAAGCTGTTGTTTGTGAATTTACGGGGTTTGCTTCTATTTGGTGGTCTGAATATTGTAGAGTCAATCCTAATGTCGATCGTCCCCACCACTTGGACCTTCTTAAAAACTGCTATGCGTACTCGTTGGGTGCCTCCATATTATCAACGTGACGTGCTTCAAAAACTGCAGCAACTAAAACAAGGCAAAAATTCAGTAGAGGAATATTATCAACAATTGCAAATTGGGTTACTTAGATGTGGTGTTGTGGAAGATATTGAACCTATGCTTGCACGTTTTATTGGTGGGTTAAATAAAGAAATTCAAACCATTTTGGAGTATAAGGAGTGTCATACCATTGCCCGTTTGTTCCATCTTGCTTGTATTGTCGAACGTGAAGTGCGGGATAGGCAAGCTTCGCGGACTAATTTCCCTGCAGGACATACTACATCATGGACTGGTCGTGCACGTTCTACACGCACCCCATTTCCTCCTTCTACTTCTGCTGCCACGCCCAGCAAAGAGACGTCAAGCAAGGCAGCACCACCACCCTCCTTTAAGGCTACTCCTGCTGGTTCCACACCGAGTTCATTTTCCATGGCTTCCACGGGCAACACTAGCAAAATTCAATGTCGCAAATGTGATGGTTGGGGTCATTACGCACGTGACTGCACAAACAAGCGTGTGATGATTGCTCGTGAAGATGGAGGATATGATTCCGCTAGTGATTTTGATGAGGAGATTTTGGCTCTTATTGCACAAGAGGAACAAGGCGCTAATGACTATAAACAAGATGTACAATGCATGGATACTGATGATGCGGATAGGTATGCGTCATTAATTGTTCAACGAGTTTTGAGTGTGCAGGTAATAAAGGCCGAACAAGACCAACGCCATAATCTTTTCCACACAAAGGGAGTTGTGAAAGAACGATCTATACGCATCATTATTGATGGAGGGAGCTGCAACAATTTGGCGAGTGTCGAGATGGTGGAGAAGCTCGCGCTCACAACAAGACCACATCCTCGTCCTTACTACATCCAATGGTTCAACAATAGCGGCAAGGTTAAGATCACTCGTACTGTTCGTGTGCATTTTAGTATTGCTGCATATGCTGATTTTGTTGATTGTGATGTTGTCCCTATGCAAGCATGTTCTCTTTTATTGGGTAGGCCATGGCAATTTGATAAAAAATCTGTACACCATGGTAGCACAAACCAGTACACTCTTGTTCATAATGATAAGAAAATTGCTTTGCTACCCATGTCTCCTGAACAAATTTTGAAAGATGATATTGCTAGAGCTAGTAAAGCGAAAAAAACAGGAGCAACAAAAGAGTGAAAATCAAATTGTAGCTAAGGAATTTGTGCAGCAACATAAGACTAATAATGTATCACCCAACAATGTTGCCACTGAAATTAAATTGACCAAATCATGTTTGTTTGCTACCAAGTCTGATATTAATGATTTGGATGTTAATGAATCCGTTTTCTATGCCATTGTTTGCAAAGAGGTATTGTTTTCTTTTGAGGGTATGCCTTTCTCTTTGCCCCCTGCTGTTGCTAACGTTTTGCAGGAATTTGAGGATGTTTTCCCAAGTACTGTACCACCGGGATTACCACCTATTCGAGGCATAGAGCACCAGATTGATTTAATTCCCGGTGCATCATTACCGAACCGTGCTCCTTACCGTACCAATCCTGAGGAGACTAAAGAGATTCAGCGACAAGTTCAAGAACTACTTGATAAAGGTCATATTCGTGAGTCCCTTAGTCCATGTGTTGTCCCAATTATTTTGGTACCTAAGAAAGATGGTTCTTCCCGCATGTGTACTGATTGTAGGGCTATTAATAATATCACAATTCGTTATAGACACCCTATACCACGTTTGGATGATATGCTTGATGAGTTGAGTGGTTCTAACATGTTTTCTAAAGTTGATTTGCGTAGTGGTTGCCACCAGATTCGAATGAAGTTAGGAGATGAATGGAAAACAGCTTTTAAAACTAAGTTCGGTTTACATGAGTGGTTAGTCATGACTTTCGGTTTAACTAACGCTCCTAGTACTTTCATGAGATTAATAAATGAAGTTTTACGTGCTTTCATTGGACGTTTTGTGGTGGTTTACTTTGATGATATACTCATATACAGCAAATCTTTGGAGGACCATTTGAATCATTTGCGTGCTGTTTTTGATGCTTTGCGTGCTGCACGTTTATTTGGTAATCTTGAGAAGTGCACCTTTTGCACCGATCGAGTTTCGTTTCTTGGATATGTTGTTACAGCGCATGGCATTGAAGTGGATCCCGCCAAGATTGAGGCGATTTCGAGTTGGCCGACTCCGCTAACGGTCACCCAAGTGAGGAGTTTCCTTGGCCTCGCTGGGTTCTACCGGCGTTTTGTCAAAGATTTTGGGTCTATTGCAGCGCCGCTGAATGAGCTTACAAAGAAGGACGTGCCCTTTGTTTGGGGCGATGCACAACAGGATGCGTTCATGATGTTGAAAGATAAGTTAACCCATGCGCCCCTACTCCAACTTCCTAATTTTGATAAGACTTTTGAGCTTGAATGTGATGCTAGTGGAATTGGGTTGGGAGGTGTGTTGTTACAAGAGGGAAAACATGTTGCGTACTTTAGTGAAAAATTGAGTGGGCCTAGTCTGAACTATTCTACTTATGATAAGGAATTATATGCTCTTGTTCGGACTTTAGAAACTTGGCAACATTATTTATGGCCCAAAGAATTTGTTATACATTCTGATCATGAATCTTTGAAACATATTCATAGTCAAGCTAAACTGAACCGTCGACATGCTAAGTGGGTTGAATTTATTGAGTCTTTTCCTTATGTTATCAAACACAAGAAGGGTAAAGATAATGTTATTGCTGATGCTTTGTCTCGACGTTACACTATGCTTTCACAACTTGACTTCAAAAAATTTGGGTTAGAGACCATCAAAGATTTGTATATGCATGATGCTGATTTTAAAGAAGTGGTGCAGAATTGTAAGGATGGTAGAACATGGAACAAATTCGTCCTTAGTGATGGATTTGTGTTTCGTGCTAACAAGCTATGCATTCCAGCTAGCTCCGTTCATCTTTTGTTGTTACAGGAGGCGCATGGAGGAGGACTAATGGGACACTTTGGCGTAAAGAAGACCGAGGACAGATGCATCTAAAATGCATACATGAACTTTGCACTATAATAGTTATATTCCATTCATATTTGCATCATATAAGGGGTATATTACTGTTATTTAATGATTTTTGGTAATTTATAATGATTTCCCCTTTTATATGGAATTAATCCTGCGCAGCCAGAAAACCCCTATTTCTTTCTTTATTTGTTTCAGGACCTTAACGACGTCATAATGAGCTATAAATTTAGGGGAGTCATTATTTTGGAAGGAGAAGATTTAGGAGAGAAAGAAGTCAGCGAACGGAGGTCGGAGGACCAAAAGGGGGGTCCCACGCAGCTACAGTACCAGGCCGCGTGGGCCCATCCAATTTGGCCCTCGTGGCCCCGTTTGCATCGATCCTTCGCCCAGAAGCATCCTCGTGACCTAAAAACGTCTATATAAAAGGTCCCCCGACGTTTTCCAGATCGAGGTGGCGGAGAAACACAAAACCAGAAATAGAGAGGCAGAGGGCTGCCGCCGGAGAAGATCGGAGGGGGGAAACGCCGCCGGAATCCACCTCCGGAGGGCTCCACCCCCCTCCGGCGTGATCATCATCAACATCTACAGCAAGATCGTCTCCACTCCGGGCTGCACCTCTTCATCAACCTCTCCATCAAGCTCCTCATCTCCATGATGAAGGGGGAGTAGTCTCCCTCGGGGCTGAAGGCTCATGCCGGTAGCTATGTGGTTTATCTCTCTCTCCCATGGTGTGATCTTTATGTGATCATGAGCTTTGTAATCTAGTTGAATCCATAGATGGTACTCTTCTTTATCTTATGAATTATGCTACTCAAGTGGTTTTATTGATGTGATTGCCAGAGTCACCTTTGTCCCACGGTGTGAAGTTGACAGTGCGTGCACCGTGTGTGGCTCTTAGGCTAAAGATTACATGAATACTTATCATGAGTTATTATTTGTGTTGGGTGTCTCTATGATATTGTGGTGTTTGTTAGTACTATCTTTGGATGCGAATAGTGACCGCATGAAGTGTCCATAGATGTGGAATACGAACTTTAAGGTGTGCTTTTTGTAGCCCTACATAATGGATTGGTGTTCTTTATCCAACCAGAAATTAATTCAGAGTAGCATAATGAGGAGGAATTATCTATGTATTCAATTATATTATTATTGTTGAGAGTGTCCACTAGTGAAAGCATGATCCCTAGGCCTTATTTCCAAAGCACCGTTTACACCTTTGTCTTGTCCTCTTGCATTAAAGAGGATTGGGACACTTTCACACCCTTGTTCCCTTGTCTTGTCCTCTTGCATTAAAGAGGATTGGGACACTTTCACACTCCTATTTTGTTACATCCAACTTCCATCCATTAAATCAACCACCTTGTTCTATAAACTTGTTTAGTGCATAATCCACTAAAACTTATGACACTTTAGTTGTAGGGAATAGATAACTTTTCCTTCTTGCTCCTGCGGATCGATACCTTACTTCCACATTGAATTGTGCTACAATGATTCCTTGCTCTTGGGGATTATCAAGGACGTACTAGCCGCGCATTTCTTTTGGCCAAAGATGAGACGGGATGTTGAGCGTTTTGTTGCTCGCTGCACTACTTGCCAAAAAGCTAAGTCACGACTTAATCCTCATGGTTTATACATGCCTTTACCTGTACCTAGCATTCCGTGGGAGGATATATCCATGGACTTTGTTTTGGGTTTACCTAGAACAAATAAGGGGAGGGATAGCATATTTGTTGTTGTGGACAGATTTTCTAAGAGGGCACACTTTATACCATATCATAAAACCGATGATGCTGCTAATATTGCTGATTTGTTCTTTCGTGAAATCATTCGTTTGCATGGTGTGCCAAATACAATTGTTTCAGATCGTGATAGTAAATTTCTTGGCCACTTTTGGAGATGTTTATGGGCTAAGTTGGGGACTAAACTGCTTTTTAGTACTACATGTCACCCTCAAACTGATGGACAAACTAAAGTTGTTAATAGAACTTTGTCTACTATGCTTAGGGCTATTTTAAAACAGAATTTGAAATTGTGGGAAGAATGTTTGCCTCATGTTGAATTTGCTTATAATCGTTCGCTGCATTCTACCACTAAAATGTGCCCTTTTGAGATTGTGTATGGTTTTATACCTCGTGCACCTATTGATTTATTGCATGTTCCATCTACTGTGCAAAATAATCTTGATGCTACACAACATGCTGAATTGATACTAAAATTACATGAGACAACTAAAGAAAACATTGCACGCATGAATGCTAAGTATAAGTCGTATGGAGATAGAGGAAGAAAGCATATTGTGTTTGATGTTGGGGATCTTGTTTGGTTGCATTTGCGCAAAGATCGCTTTCCTGATTTGTGCAAGTCCAAGTTAATGCCACGAGCTGCTGGTCCTTTTAAGGTGTTAGAGCGTATAAATGATAATGCATATAAACTTGAGTTGCCTGCAGACTATGGGGTTAGTCCCACATTTAACATTGCAGATTTGAAGCCCTACTTCGGTGAAGAAGATGAGGTTGTGTCGAGGACGACTTCAATTCAAAGAAGGGGAGGATGATGAGGACATCCCAACTACAGTTACAACCACTAGTCCAATCACTGCACAAATACAAGGACCTATTACTCGAGCTCGTGCACGTCAACTAAATTATCAGGTACTTTCGTTTCTTGGAACTATTCCAAATTTACATGAGAATATGCTACTGCCTAAAACCGATGTGTTTGTTACACTTAGGAATAATGGACCTAGCGAGGAGTTGATGGACAAGTATTGGAGCATGATCGTCCATGGAGATGGCAGCAAGCATACGAGGGTTGAAGATGACGCCACACATGGAGATTCGAGGGTTGTGAAGCCACTATAAGGGAACATGAATTCATGGACGAAATATTCAAAGATCACACTTCATATTTTTGTCCATAGCATTATATGGTGCTGCGTCACCTATATTTTTGGGCCAGGCCCATGTATTTTCGAGATACCTTTTCATAGGCTGTTTTTAGAGTCCGTATTGATGGGGAATCCGACTTAGGAAGGAATTTGGCCCCCTTTTCCAAGGCTGCACGAATTTCCCCTAAGTTTCCCTATAAATACCCCCCAAGGTCATCACTTTAGGGTTTGGGTTTTGTTTAGTCAAAAGTTAGCTAGCTGTCGCTGCAACTTCGCCGTACTTCGTTTGTGCCAGATCGGCCAGACAAAGACCGCTCTTCGGAACCCCACTTTCATCTATAATAATTCATATTCGCAATATTCAGATTGCCAATTCATTGTTCTTGCTTGTTCTTCAATTGCCTGCAGGAATAGACCTTAGTTGGTTTGGTCGATCGTGCTTCGGCGCTGTCATAAACCTTCCCGGAGTTGGTGTAGCGATTGCTAAGGCGCAGCATCCTCGCACGTTTGTAGTCGGATCGTCAACATCGACGCCACCCAAATCGATATTTATCATCTGATCGAAAGATCGGACACCTCTGCCTCTATCAGGGGGTTAGGGGCGGCGCTCCCCCTAGCCGGTCGGCCACCGCCGGCGCCACCCGTGCCGTCTCCGCCTTGCCCTTTCCTCCATGGCCGCCACCTTCACCACCATATCCATCGCCAATTCCTCCTTGTATACAGTGGTCCACTCTCCCACAAACCTCTGTACCCCTCTATGTAAACATGGTGTTTGATGCTATAAAGTATTATCCAATGATCTATGTCATGTTTGTGTAGTTCTTTTTGTCATATGGTTGAATTATTGAATATGTTTGGTTGATTCGAGTTGTATGTCGATATGGTACAGTCCTATGGTGCCCATTATATATTTATGCGCGCATGGATGACATCATAGGGTTTGTAGTACGTGAAGGAGGCCGGGGGGTAGGGCTGCCGGAGTGACAGAAACCTAATCCCCATCCCGGTTTTTGACATTGTATGGGATAAAGAGGACCGTATGATCTTAATGCTATGGTTGGGTTTTACCTTAATGAATGTTAGTAGTTACGGATGCTTGCTAATGTTCCAATCATATAGTACATGTAATCACAAGTAGTTGAGAACGTGTATGCTTTGCCTCTCCCACATAGAAAACTGCATCGAATACAATGAATCGAGTAGCTTCACTAATTAATTATGGACAATTCCGCCACGCCTTCCACCACTTTTCCACACTCATGGTTCTGTTACATTATGTCACTTTATGTTACCTTATTGCTGCAGCAACTAACATTTACTTTCTTGTTCTTTATTATCTTGCAAAGCTATTCTCTCGTACCCGTATTGTTAGTCTAGTTTTATTTCCTAGATAATGCAAACGTTTAGTGCGCGTAGAGTTGTATCAGTGGTTGATAGAACTTGAGAGAATACTTATCCTACCTTTAGCTCCTTGTTGGGTTCGACACTCTTACTTATCGAAAAGGCTACACGTGATCCCCTATACTTGTGGGTTATCAAGACCTTTTCTGGCGCCGTTGCCGGGGAGCAATAGCGTGGGGTGAATATTCTTGTGTGCACTTGTTTGCTTTATCTCTAAGTAATTTTTACTTTCATTTGTAAGTTGTTTTCTATCTTAGTATGGATAGGGAGCACGAATTACAAAAAAAATTAGTTCTACTTGTTATCTAAATCTTTTTCAAAAAGAGAAGTGATTGGAAAGATGAGTAATGATTAAGTGGGGGTCGACCTTGAACACTTGTGTTCATGCCTATGAAACCAAAGAAAATCTTTTCATGGAAGCTTCTCAGCTACAAACATGTATATATTGTGTATATACCACTTTAATATGAAAATAAAATGTATTTATGACCTCTAGTTTATTTATGATGCAAGTTTGTTGCTTTGCTGTCCAGAAACAGATTCTGTGCACCTGTTGCGTGACATTCCTAAAATGACCAGAATTTTATGTTTTTCTGATATTTGTACACAGAAATCCTGATACTTTTATCTATCTTTCGTTAGTTTTGAGTTTTCTGATTTGAGCTACAGACGTGCCTCTAAAAATTCGATCTTCACAGACTATCCAGTTTTTGACAGATTGTTGTCTTTATTTAGTATTGTGCTTATACTCGATATTTATAATCTTTATTTGATCAATAGAAGTTATAAATTGATTAGTATATAGTAGATAATATTGAATTGAGGTCTTACAACTTGCCAATGCTTGGACATGAGTGGATTTTATTTAATGAGCACTAACCCGACTAATGAGTTTTGTGAAGTTTTATGTGGATGTAGTCTATAAGATCGAATCAATATGGTGATATGAGACGAACGATAAGGTACAAGAACTCAACCTTGGGGATGCCCAGGGGCACCCCAAGAACATATTCAAGAAGATACAACCATTTAAGCTTGGGGATGCCCGAGCCATCCCTTCTTATTCATCAAGGAAAAGTTGGAATTCATCGTCTCCGAGTCCGACAAGCTACTGGAAGCTGGCGTCATCAAGGCGGTGCCTCATCCCACTTGGGTAGCCAACCCTGTGGTGGTGCCAAAACTGATGACCTCCAAGCTCGACTCTACATCGACTTCACGGACCTGAACAAGGCCTGCCCCAAGGACCCGTTCCCTCTACCGCGCATTGGCGAGTCGTTGTGTTTCCTGGATGCCTTCTCCGGGTATCACCAGATCTTGATGGCGGTTGAGGACCAGGAGAAGACGGCCTTCATCACCCCCAAGTGCTGCTACTGCTACACCCGGATGCCTTTCGCCCTCCGGAACGCCGGCGCCACCTTGCAGCGCACGATGCAGGCGTGCCTTGGGCCTCAGCTGGGCCGCAATGTTGAAGCGTACATCGACGACATCGTGGTCAAGACCCGGTACAAGGACTCCCTCATCCAGGAGAGCGGGCTTTGCCGTTCTTCAAGGTGCTCAAGAAATCGGGCCCCGTGGAATGGACCCCCGAGGCCCAGGAAGCTCTCCAGTCCCTCAAGCGCTACCTCGCCTCACCACCAGTTCTCGTGGCCCCAGCGGAGAAGGAGCCTCTGCTGCTGTACATCGCGGCCACCAACCAGGTGATCAGCGCCGTACGGGTAGCTGAGCGCGGCGCACCTCCGAAGAAGCCGAGCAAGGGCAAGCGTCCCGGGGATCCGTTCTCGGGGCAGTCAAGCAAGAAGGGGCAGCTGGGTAACCAGGGGTTCGAAGATCCCAGCACCCCGCCCCATTCCATCGTCATCGAACCCCACATCGAAGGAAACGAAGGGATCCACTCCGAGGCTACCCAACCGGGGGCTACTCCAACAACACCCCGGGGCGCCGAGGACGTGGAGGACGCCGAACCCGCCAAAATTCTGGCAACCCGCAAGGTGCAGCATCCGGTCTACTTCGCCAGCTCGGTGTTGCGCGACGCCCGGGAGCGATATCCCATGATGCAGAAGCTTTGCTAGCAATCCTCATTGCTTCCCGCAAGATGAGGCCATACTACGAGGGGCACCCGATCACGATGGTGTCCAAGTACAATCTGAGAAGCCCCCTGGAAAACACGTCCCGCGGGAGGAGAACACGTCCGCGGATGAGCTGTCGCAACTGGTGTCCAAGCGGGAACCAGTGTCTCCCGGGATCTACATCGAGGTGCTTTGGCAGCCTTCAATCTCTCCCGGGAGACTCAAGCCAAGGTCTGCATCGACACAGGAGGCTGGCAAGCCTTCTACACCAACAACACGGGTAGCCAGCCCAGAAGCTCAAGACCCGGCAGTGCCTGCGGTGGGAAAAGCTTTGCTTCTTCCTGACCAGATGGTACTGCTGGTGGAACGAACCCACCCACCCTGGGCCCAGGACATCATCAAGTACATGGTGGAGCACGCCCTCCCGGAGGACGACCACGAGGCCGAGCGGGTGGCCCGCCAGGCCAAGCTCTACGTCTGGATTGACGGCGACGCACTGCGATGCATAGCACAAGAGAAAGGCCAAGAACTGCTGAAGGACATACACGAGGGGACATGCTCGAGTCATGTGGCATCGAGGTCACTGGCGGGGAAGGCCTTCCGCCAAGGATTCTACTGGCCAACAGTACTTCAAGACGCGGAGCAACTAGTCAAGACCTGTGATCCTGCCAGTACTACGAGAAGAACACGCACCAGCCGGCTCAAGCGCTTGACATCATCGGCAAGGGAATAGAATATAGGTGATTTCAATTTCGTGAGCCTCAATTCTTGCATGCAAGTGTGTTATCCTTGGCAACCCGTAAGCGGGGGGCTGATATGTGCCGGTGGCTGACGGGTTGAAGCACCACGAGTGGCCTCACGGACAGGCACTGCCGCCCGATCATGCCGTACTGTCGCGGAAAGGAGGAATCGGGTAGTGTTGTGGTGAGACGAAATTCACCACAGAAATGCACTATCAACTGTGCTTGCGGTTTGCTTTGGATAACGCGCTAGCATGGTAGGAGAGAGGGTCCATTCTTTTCCTACTAAAAGTTTGCTATGTGCAGCTCCTTCCCGGGACAGGATCAGGCGGCGGAACGCGACCAAGGAGCTGGGTACCCGGGAAGGACGGGATGGATCGAGGACGCGATAGGAAAACAACTAAGTCCTTGCATCTGCATCCTGGACTTAGGCATAACATCTCACTCGGAGTCAATATACCATCGACCTGCGCATGCTTGACGGTTGATGAGAGCCTTTGCGGGGGTATGCTCCACCCCGGCGAACGGTCCGTTTCCCTCTGGCCTAGTACCCGAGGACAGTGGAGAAGGACTCCCGGAAGGTATAGTCCTACTTAGGGGTACATCTATCGCGCAGAGGTAGAGTGCTTGGCACCTAAGAGGCCACCTCTGAAAACCTGACAGCGCGTTAGTGCAAAGGAAGATTTGGGAAATGACCCCGGGAGTTGAGTCTAGGGTTGCATTCATCCGAATTTACATTCTGAATTACGCTTCTGAATTTACATTTGGTTCTGCAACTACTTAAGCCTATGCTGCTAAGGCCAGCTCGGAGCTAAATCTCCTAGCTGTGCGCCCTTCTTTTCTTCATGCCTAACAGGAGAACTCTCGATTCCCGGGGACGCCTGGGGAAAGGGAGGGAACCCGGAAGGATTTTCAGGCGTCTCATGGCCTCCCTGCGTGTCCGGGCGCCAGGCAGCGAAGCAGGGAGAGCACCTCGGCCGCCACCTCGCTCATGGCGTTGTCGTCCGCCTATGACAAGGGGCAAAATCGGTCAGGATCTAGACTAGGCCCTAGAAGAGCGGCGCTTCAAAGGAGCCACGACGCTTACCCACTCAATGGCTTCGAGCTCGGCCCAGAGCACGGATGCCCCCGGGATCCTTGCGGTTTTCTCCTTCAAGGCCGCCAAAAGCTGAGCCCTTCGAAGAGCGCGCACCCGGGCCTCTTCCTGGGCTGCGGGACCATAAATCGTCACCAAGCGCGAGACACCCATGGCAAGGGCCAAGCGCGACACAACCTCGTCTTCCTCTCGGGCGGCACGGGCCCATCACCCCTGGGTGCCTCCGCCGCGCCCAGATACACGGACGCCGCCATCGACGTCCCTGAAAAGGACATCTCTGCCTCCCCGGACATTGCTCTACAATCTATGGAGGGGTAGGGAGAGCAAGGAGCAAGAAACAGAAGTGAGCCAGAAGATGCTGAGGAGCTGGGGGCTGGAGAGCCTTTTATAGGCCTTTCATTCCCCACTTGACCCTCGACGGTACAACTAGTGCAATGATCAGGGCGCGTTTTGTAAAAACCCATTCTCATTCACACCAATTCAACTCGAAGGCCAAGCGACGACAAGGGTACAAGCAATTTGTCATCTCAAGAGCTACAAAAGGACCTACTTTTTACAAGGAAAGGTTGGTTCCCATGCGAACGGTGAATACCGCCGCACAACAGAAGGTGTTACTTCCAGAAGTACGTCGACGAGGCCGCCAAGAAGGAGGTCACGGACATCTTCAGGGGCATTGCCTCGGTGCCGTGCCCCACGTCCTCAGGGGAGCGGGCTCCTCTCGACCATGACATTGACGGAGTCTTCTTCATCCTCATCCTCGTCCTCCTTGTCGTAGCAGCTGCTACGACTGCTGCTGTCACTCTCCGTGTAGTAGTCCTCGTGTCCCCCGTCAACGCGGAAGATCATCACGGAGAGCGTCTCGTCTCCGTCGTACTCGAACGCCAAGTACTGCCCCCGGGTGAGGTGATGGGAGCGCGCAAATGCTTTCCATCCCCTGCCCAGGAGCATGGAGTTGTCGACGGTGTACTCCACTTCGACCCAGGAGGGGCCGTTGGGGCAGTCGTCCACCTACAGCCAGTAATCGGTGGGCCGGTCATCGTCCGTGTCCACCGCCACCGCGAAGGAGTCAGGCAGATGGAGCCGGCTGCGCATCCTCCTATCCAGATCTACGACAAACTCGAATGGAGGGAAGCCGGTGTGGGTCGTACTCCGCGGGGGTGGGTCTGGAGAGCCTCCCGCCCCATGACCTCCACGGCCATGGCTTCCACGACCTCGACCATGGCCGCGGCCGCCGCCGTGACCGCGCCCCGCTCGACCTCGGAAGGCAGCCCTCCCACGGCTGTCAGTGGCCACTCCGTCACCGCTGAGGAAGAGCGGGGGCGGCCAACTCCTCTCCTAGCTCCCGCCATCGACACGCTCGGTTCTGCGGAAGGTTGGGGCTGGAAGAGGAACGAAGACGATGAAGATTTTGAGGGACACCCCTGCCTTTAAGAAGGCTCGGTTGCGCTTTCGACGGCCGATGCCTCGCCTTCTCCGCTTCCGAGAATCGAGGAGGCAGGCGCAGTTATTCCCCCAAGCGGATAACTCCAAGTTCTACTCCCTGAAGGATGGGACAGGACGATCGAGACCTGACGTCGGGGACCCACTTTGACTTTTTTGGTCATAGCCCCAACAGTAGAAGGACATGGCCGTCGGGACTATGCTCGGGGGCTACTGTCGCAACAGTGGAACACGGGGTTCCCCTGATGCAGTCAAAGTGGGTCCACCGCCTGTGGGCCACCTAAGAAGGCGAACAAGGCCAAGGTTCAAGACTGGCAGATGGGCCCCCCATCTGCCCCATGGCGACCAGGCAAGCACGGCATCGACAACCACGGCTAAGGACCAGGGGACCTTCTAGGGGCCCCTTCAACCCGGCAGACGACGCGGAGGTCCCGGGGACCCCGATGCCCGGCAGGAGGCCAGGCTCATCCCCGGGATCCAACCTCCGCATACGCAAAGAAGATAGGCTTGCCAGCTCCGGGTGGAAGCTCCTAGAAGACTTGGGCGCCAAGAAGATGGAGGTGTCGTGGGGGGACAGGATCGGAAAAGGTGTCAGCCTCTGTCCGTCCGCCCTGTAAAAGGTGGACGACCACACCTAACCCCCCTCAGAAGAATACTTGGACGAGAAGAAGCCACGTCACCCCCGAAGAAGAACCCGGAGGGGTTTTCTCACCAAAACCCCTCCGTCCCCAAAGGTGCACCTGTGGGATCCCCTTTGCCTATAAAAGGAGGACCAAGGCACCGGAGGGAAGGGACGGATTTCCAGAGAGTCATAGGCTAGGCTAAGTAGCGCATAAGACGAAGAGTCGCATAGGCGAGAGGTGATCTCCTCCGGGTCAGGATATGCTCGTCTTCAACCTCTAGCCGACACCTCCCGGGTTGGCACCCGCAACCACCCTTGTAAAGCTACACCATGATATACCACTCAATCCAGACATGCAGGAGTAGGGTTGTTAGCCTCCGGCGGCCCGAACCTGGGTAAACTCCTTGTGTCTCTGTGTTGCTTGCTAGTACATAGATCTAAGGCGTAGACAAAGTCTTCCCGGCGGAAGACATTTCTCAACCTCCTTCGCGCCCCATACCGAACCTAAAAAGGGGGTATCCTTTACTCCCGGTGTCCGTGATCCAAGACACGACAAGAACTGTCTGTAAAGATCGAATTTTAAGAGGCACTTCCGTAGCTCAAATCATAAAACTTAAAACTAACGAGAGATAGATAAAAGTATCAGGCTTGCTGTATAAAATTTCCAGAAAAAGATCATGTTCTGGGATTTTTCAAGATTTTCTGTAACAGAAGCACAGAATCTGTTTCTAGACAGCAAATCAACACCTCGCACTTTCAATGCATTAGAGGCTACTTCTTGGCACAAAAACCAAAAAAAAATACAATGGTGTTGTTACAGAAGTAAAAACAACCATGACTCAAGAAAGAAAAATCAAACTGAAAGAAAAATGGTTTGCCTTCCATAAGTGTTTTTCTTTACCGCCTTTTAGCTAGGCTTATTAATTTAAATGATGCTCTCATAAAAATAAGAGTTGAAACACAAAAGAGAGCATAAAGAAGTAAATATCAAACACATTTAAGTCTAACCCACTTCCTATGCATAGGAATCTTTTAAGAAAATAAATCATTAGAGCATAAACTATTAAGCATTGGAAGGCAAAGCAAGTGCAACATTAAGACTTTCAACATAAAGAGAGGAAACATAATATTGTTGAGATATCGATCTAAGGCTATGTTTTCCTCTCTCTCATAATAACTTTCAGTAGCGTCATGAATAAAATCCACAATATAACTATCACATAAAGCACTCTTATCATGATCCACATGCATAAAAGAATTATTACTCTCCACATAAGCAAAATCCTTCTCATTAGTAATAGTGGGAGTAAAACTATCATAGCCATCATTGTAAGCACCATAAATAGGGGGCATATCATAATCATAAGAAATTTTATCCTCAATAGTAGGTGGACTGAAAGTATCACATTCATCATTATAGTCATCATATATAGGAGGCATAGTATGAGAAATTCACTTTGGCACCCGGTATGCTTTTTGATTTTTAAAAAAATGAAAATGCTTCGAAAAAATCTGAAAAACATTGGACACAAACATACGCAAGTAACGAATGCTCGTGAAAAATTTCGACAGAAAATAACAATTTTTCTGCTATGTGCAAAAAAGACAAATTTCTGACATTTTTGTCAGAAATTTGTCTTTTTTGCACATAGTAGAAAAATTGTTATTTTCTTTCGAAATTTTTCACGAGTGTTCTCTACTTGCGTATGTTTGTTTCTAATTTTTTTCAGATTTTTTCAAAGCATTTTCATATTTTTTAAATTTCAAAAGGCATACCGGGTGCAGGTGCACCCGGGAGCCAAAACGCCCTCCTCGCATAGTATCATCAAATAAAATTTCCTCCTTCAAGCTTGGGGGAATAAAAAGATAATATTCATCAAAATCGGCATCCCCTAGATTGCAATTTTCCATAGCATTAGCAACAATGACATTCAAAGAAATCATGCTAATAACATTGCTACTAGCATGATTGTTATGCAAATAAAGTTCCATGGGTTTTTTAATTTTCTTTTCAAACACTTCATGTCCTAACTCAAGATAGAGCTTATAAAGCTCTCTCATTTTTTGTTGTTGTCTTCTACCATTAAGCCAAACTAGTAAAAACAAGAAACAAAAAGATTTAATTGCAAGCTAAAGAAGATACCTTCAAACACTCACCTCCCAACAACGATGCCAGAAACTAGCTTCGTCGCCGGAGTGTGAGTGCCGCTTACCTTTCCTCCCCGGCAACGGCGCCAGAAATTAGCTTGATATATACTACACGCTTCTATTCTTGTAGACTTTGTTGGGCCTCCAAGCACAGAGATTTGTAGGACAACAGCAAATTTTCCTTAAGTGAGTAACCCAAGGTTTATCGAATCCACGGGAGGAAGAGGTTGAACGTATCCTCCCTCAATCAATCCTGCAACTAAGATACACGAAGTCTTTTGTGTCCCCAACACACCTAAAACAATTTTCAGTTGTATAGGTGCACTAGTTCGACGAAGAGATGGTAAAAGGCAAGTAATATGGATGGTAGAAACAAGTGTTTCTATTCTTAAATAAATATGACAGCAAGGTAACAAGTGGCAAAAGTGGCTAGAAACTGTGTATCAATGCTTTGAAACAAGGCATAGGCTTCATACTTTCACTAGTGGAACCTCTAAACATCATTAACATAATTAAACACATGATACTTCGCACAAAACTCATGCAAGGTAGACGTTACTCGGAGATCATTCTTTCGTGGATCAAAATAGGATGAGAATTGTGTGGGGCTACAAAATCACACTTAACGTTCGTATTCCACATCCAGGGACAATGCAACCCTGTCACATTCATCGTCCAATTCCGAGAATATTTCCAGAAGTAACTTTCTGCAACAAAAACAGGACAAAAATAGGGAACTGTCACTGGGCATCTTGCCAATAGGTTAGTTCAATAAAATGCCTAAAAATAATAAAATAAGATAGTAGAAACATATGACATTGATGTAAAACAAGCATGGATCATCAAAAATCATCGATACGTTTGACACGTATGAGCCCCCAAGTTGCGTAGCGCCTCTAGGACCTCCTCATGTCTCTGTGCTCTATGCATCGCCGATGTATCCACGTGGATCTGCTCGATACAAGCCAAACGCTCCCAGTCCGGCCTATAGAACATCTCCCGCACATCCTTTTCCCAACTGGACAGGGCAGCCCACTCCTTGTCGGTCAGGAGCGCCCGTCGCAGTCCGGCTAGCGGCGGGTAGATGTCATCAGTGGCCCAACCGGGGCCGAGCTCCTCCTTAGCCCGTGAGACGTTGGTAGTGGAGAAGCCAGTGGATGGCATACTGACATCATGGAACACGGTGATGGTGGTGCTCTTGGCGAGGAACAACTCAAACTGAAGATCCATGGCAGATGGGGAAACTCAGTGGAAGAAATTGAGGAAACATTCGAGAAGGGTGGTAGGATGGCTCTGATACCAGGTGTAAAGATCTCTCTAGGATTCGAATTGATACTCACAATTATCACCCAATCAGAGATACAAGTGTAGCAGCAAGGGATTGGGATGCAGAGAAGAGGAGGTACAGGGAGAGTGAGACAGAGGTAGGAGAAGAAGAGGCCGCCGGTTCGTGATCCGTCTGGATGGTTTCCTCGTTGTCGTGCGTTCGATACTTGTAGTTCCTGTCGTCGTTGCCGATGGGAAGGCCCAAGCCAATGAGGGTTTTTCTAGTGCCAGTCAAGCCCAAGCCCATGCCGAGGTATAGGAAGGGTCCCTAACAGCCATCACCCTAGACCATTTAGTTCTTGTATTAGCATATCCCGTCTGAATGGAACGGCTGCTAAAAATATCGCACATCCTACAAATCAATCAGCTGTCTTGCGCCTCTTCCGTGCAGAGTAGTGGGCACTAGATCGAATCACACTTCTTGTCAAACTAGTGCACTAATGTTTCTAGTTCCGTATGATAATTGGGCTTATCCCTTTTCCCTTCGTTTTTCCACCGAATGGGCCAGTGGCCATAGGCTAACTGGACAAACTAGGTAATAGTAAGAGAGGCAAAATATGGGCTGCACAAAAGTTCGGCCCATATTGGTTCCGAAAATATTTCCTTTTTTTAGAAACGACTAAAAAGTTATTTGAGTAATTTCACCCTAAAATTTACATACTATCTCGAATCAAGACGAACACAAAAAAATAAAATATCGATGAGATGCAAAAGGATTTCATGCCCGAGGATTGCATGTTGACATTTCTTCATTTGTTTTCATATTTTCCAAAACATGGCCAAAATCCCACGTGAAACTATTCAGAACTAGGGCACGAACCTTTCAACAGCTTATCCTGCTATTACATAGAATCCTATTCGGGTACCTTAAATGATTTTATTTAAAAATATGATCAAATTAGAACGAACTTTATTTTAAATTTGAATTAATTCTATGAAATCGACATAATTCATTTAAATGTTCAAAAGTACCTAGAAACTTTGAAAATTTATAAAATTTAAGAATTATCTAAAATATTGTCTACTTTATGTGAAAATTGGAATGGTAAACAACAACCCCATTTTGAGACTTAAAGGGGGTGAACTTAGACTAATAATCCGGTAGGAGATGCTCTTAGCTAATGGTTGCAAGTCCAACACACGCACACCATATTATCCACACCATATCCTCTGGCCAACACGGCTCCATATTCCAAACCTCTATTCCGGGCCATGAACTACACCGGACACCGCACACCACGGAACTATACAAACGGCGCCATCACGGCCACGCATCCAGTGCTCCTCCAGTCCTCCTAGCCACAACAGATGGAGGAGGTGTGGCCGTGGCTGGCTTCCCTCCCTCCTCCCGGCCCCGACACGCCGCCCCGGTCATCCATCCCGCTCGCCGCCTCCCACGATGGCGCCTCCATCGTCTTGCAGGCCGACTGCACTAGCACCTCTGACGGCAGCCCGGATGAGTCGTCGGTGCTGATCGGTTTCTCCCTAGCCGTAGACAGTGCCAACGGCGTGGCGCGCGCGCTCTGGACGTCGGAGACATTCCCCGCCGCCTCCCTGGTCGCCTCACGGTCGCAGCTGCTGGCTCAACTCCTTGACGAGGTGATCGCGCTCTCGCCGTCCATCCCTTCCTTAGGAAGAAACCTAAGGCCGGACGACGCGTCCGAGTCCAAGCTGGACGCGGAGGTGGTCGCTGCCGTCATCCAGGCGACAGGCACCGATGGCTCTGCCGCCTTCTTCTCGCTGGCTCTGCTTCTGCGCCTCTTCTGGCTGTGCGCGCTGGAGGCCCCCGCGGACATTGGGTATCTCTTCTTCCAAGCTCTTGGCGCAGAGATCGAGCGCGCCCTCGGCAGCTGCGCTCGGGCGCTCGGCGTGTTCCTGCTCTCGGTTGGCCCGGACGTCGAGGATCGGTTCATGCGGTCGCTCGGCTACATGCTCGCCAAGTGGTGCCTGCTCCGCGAGATGCAAGCACCCACCCCGGCGAAGCCCGATGTTCCTCTGCACCGGCCAACCGCGTGCTTGTCGTACGCCGCCGAGGTGCACGGCCTTTGGGTGTTGAAAGGGTACGCGCCGGTGCTCGCTATGCCACGCGTTTCCGGCGCACTGTCGACGCCGATCACGGCCTTGCCGCATGAGCTGCCGGAGGAACCGGCGCTGCGGTACGGCTTGGTGCACCAACAGCTGGAGGCCGTGGCGCAACTGGAGTACGCGGTGAGCGTGCGCGACAAGAGGTTCATCAGCATCGGCGTGCGCGTCGACAACATCCGGGTACGCGTCGTGCGGCTCGGGTACCGGAAGAACGACGACGCGGACGCCACCGAGGACGACGATGTCATGGACGGAGAGAGGCACTTCCCGTCACGTATCCGCCTCTGGGTCGGCCCTAGGTTCGGTTCGTCCTACGCCACAGGTCCGAGCCTGGGGCGGTCGACGGGGAACCCGGAGCGGGAGGTCGAGATGACACGCACCGTCAAGGGCGCCTTCTCCAGCGCCACCAAGAGCAACGGTGGTCCAAGGGTGAAGGCCAAGATGCGCACGTCGTCGCGGACACGAAACCGGAGCTGGCGGTGGGAGCAGGAGGCGGAGGGGAGCGCCGGCGTGTTCGAGGGCGTGATGTGCGACCCCGTCACCGGGACGGAGGTGTCGACGTGGCCGCACACGGGTGGCAACGGCGGCGGGGCGGGAGAGGCCGATCCGCGCAACGGCATGAGGCGCCGCTACGGAGGTCCTGGGCGCGCCTTCAGCAAGATGCGGGGGCTGGTGGTGGCCGGCGACGAGCTGCCGGAGGAGGTGACGTGGAGGGTGGGGAGGGAGGAGGAGGGGAAGACGGTGCGGTGGCGCGTGGGGCTCAAAGCCTGGGTGAACTACCTGCCCAACCAAGTGAGGAGCCGGCACTTCGAGACGAGGTGCGTCGAGTGGGCCCACGAGGTCGACTTGCCGCTTGTCGCTGCTAACGACGAGAGCTGACAAAGGCATTCCCTTCGACACGTCTGCTCCCATTTAAACACGGACGAAGACACGGGTTAGGCGCAAAACACTCACACGTATTCCCTCCGTTCTAAAATATATAAAATGTTTTAGTTTGTTACAAGTTTTATGCTGGTTGGCAATTTTAGAGATCGTTATCAGTTCGATCTAACGGTGTTAAAATAGACGGACAGATTGACTGATGGTACCGAAAATGTGGGGACGGAACCGAAATTACGTGGGACCGGTACCTATTTTTTTTGTAAGGGCACACTAGGCTAAAAATAATCCCAACCTTATCCACTCTCTCACTCACTCTCCTCTCACTCACTCTCCTCGATCCCTCTCCTCTCACAGCGTCACAGAATCGACGGTCGGCCATCTCCGGCCGGCTATGGAAGCTGCGGCGGCCATCCACAACACAGTGGCGGGGAGTTCGCAGGCGCCGCGCATCCGCGCGGGAAGGACCCCGAGAGCCGCCTCAGCTCCAGCCGCGCGCCACCCCGTCCGGGCAGAGGAACGTCCATGCGAAGTCCGCTGACTCCGCTAGCCACGAGTCTGCGCCGCTGCCGGTGGCGGCGAGCTCGGCCACACAACCAGGAGAGGAAATCCGCGTTGTCGTGGATGGCGACGGGGAGGCGGTGCTCGGGGCCGGGCGAGGCGGTCTTGGACGGACAGCACGACGGTGGGGAGCTCGGCGGCGGTGCAGAGGCAGAACGTGTGGAAGCCGTGTGGTAGCCAGGGTGGCGACTAGCAGACCACATGCGCCATCCGTATATGCTGATGCTGCAGCAGCTGATGACCAAGGAGTCGGCGGCGGAGCTCGTGGCGCGGGTGTCGAGGCGAGCCTACCAGCGTAACGGCGTTGTCACCGACCTCAAGTCCTTCGGCAAGGGCACCTCGGATATGGCATCAGGAAGGTTGACGGCCGCCACTTCCAGGCGCCTCGGATTCGAATCCTCTCTTGTTCCCCTTGAGTCGTGCCTGTTGCACGAAATGGTGTTGCGTACGCGTGTTTGGGCTCTGGTTCTCGAACGATGGTCGGTGCTGCCTTACTGCCATTGACATGCTCGATGAAATGCCTCGTCCGTCTACTGCTTGCAAGGGCTGAATTGCTTTGCCTTGTGGCATCTTCATGTACGTCACAGTTAATCATCTTTCTTCAAGGTAGTTGTAGGATTTGTGTCAACTTGCATCATCTAGCTCACGGTGTTTACATTTCTTCAAAGTTTTCTGTAGAATTTGGTCTACTTGTGTAATTGTTTCGAAATTTTCGGTTCTGAGACCTATATGTATGCATCAAAGAACCGGAGCCATTGTAACTAACGTGTGTTCTGTACCACTCAGCCCAGCATGCTAAGTTCTTAACTTATCTAAATCCAGTGGCATTCCTAACTTATGTTCTGTATCAAAATTCAAAGAGCCGCAGACTTGGTGAGTGGGGGAGGTCATCGTGCTACTGCACCTCGCGCCGAATGAAGAAGGAAGGCGGCGGCGGCTGCCCTAGTCACCTGGCGGTTTTTTTTTTGAGATGGGTCACCATGAAGGAATAACCTTACAGGATAAACTTTAACATGTTTTTTCTAAGGAATTACATCAATTTTAAATCAACGGCTAACATAAATCATGTCTTAATCAACGGCTAAAAAAATCATAACCGACGGAACCGGACGGAACCCATGGTTCCGTTCCAATCACCGTAAAAGACTTGTTTGTATATAGACACGTTTTAGCGTATAGCTTCATTTGTCGTATTTAGCTCATATTAAAATAGGTAAAATATTTTATATTTGTAAATGGAGGGAATATAGAGCGACTGGATCGTATTTCATATTGTATATATATGCTGGGATGTACGGAGTATTAAGTGGAAACTACTGAAATGCTGACTTAATTGTGAATTCGCATTATAAGAAAATAATGTGAGAAGTCTGTTCGGTGTGAGTTGTGATTGGGAAGGAGATTATGGAAATGATACATATATTTGGAGTCTTTTTTCTACTACGGGTTGTACCGAGGAAAACTGACTTTGGCGGGCCTAGCCTCTCAATCTTTATCGAGTGTTCTTTATCGGGTGCTCGACAAAGATAAACTTTATCAAGTGTTGCGTTCAGCAACTATTCGCATGCGTTGTAAAATTAGGGAAAACACTCATCAAAGAAAAAAAAAACCCTGAAATAGAAATACACTCAAACCAAAAAAAATATAAAAAACACTCGGCAACGAAATATACTCAGAAAAGAAGGTTGACATGTGTTCGTGGTTACCGTTAGATGTCAAGGTTTAACGGTTAGCATGTGTTTTTGATCAGCCACTCTCTATCTTAAAAAAAAATTATAGTGGTGATGATATACCTTGTTCGTAATCTCCACGAGACTGACTTCTGTTACATGAGCCATCTAGCTCTTTGTCCTTCTGCTTTGGGTCGTGCGTTTCTCCGGCGTTCATGAATCTTCCTATGTGTGCATGGGTCGAAAAAAATGCAAATATTCACCCGAGTATGAATTCTCTCGTTCATCTTGTCTCGTGATTATTTTTATGGGATGTTTTGTGATGTATATATGAGGATGATACTGATATTTATCAAAGATGTTTCTTCCTGAGCAATCCGCCGCTAGACGTCACTCAGGGTGGGACTGTAAACTCTAGAGCATCTATACTGGCAATCTGCAAATCCCCTCTTAGATCCAATGTGTATTCAGATACTACCTCCGTCCCGGAAAAGATCACTAGTAGAAAAACCATCTTTCGGACACAGCCGAATTTGCATTCATCCCGGTTGAGTGACAAACCGGGACCAATGCCTGGTATTGGTCCCGGTTCGAGCTGCCAGGCCCCCGTGAGGCATTGGTCCCGGTTCGGTTGGGGTCATTCGTCCCGGTTCGTGCTACGAACCGGGACTAAAACTCCCGCGCCGGGACACGTGGCGCGCCGCGAGCATTAGCCACACCCCCCTCTTCTCTCCTCTGTTTTGCTTGGATTGGTGGGAAGTGGGTGCTACTTTTTTTCCTTTGCCACGCACAAGATGTGTTCGATGAAATGACCGAGCCACACTTAAGTTCACACAAAATGATATCCTCGACCGAGGTTAGCAACTTTATCCTTTTCATCTGTAATTGATACAGAAATATTGCATGTGTCGATGTACGGTGGTCATTTCAGTATTCAATATGTTTTTCTAATTGTACTTGATAAACCTCATTATATGATGTGCAGATAGATGAACGGCAGCGATGGATGTACGGCGACCGACGCAGTCCCGATTTTATTGCAGACCTGCATAAATTTCTCGTTGTGGCCGAGGCAAACAAAGAGGATGGTTTTATGCCTTGTCCATGTGTGGACTGTCGGAACGTCAAGGAGCATTCTTCCTCAAGAACCCTTCAAGGCCACCTGCTTCGGAGAGGTTTCATGCCCAGCTATAATGTTTGGACCAAGCACGGAGAAAGAGGGGTTATGATGACAACTATCCTATGTTCCCTGAAGAATACGGTGATACTGCGATGGAAGACAATGAAGAAGAAGGAGGTGAAGAACAACGGGCGTCAGATGAGCCCGATGATGGTCTTGGTCGGGTCATTTCTGATGCAAAACGAGAATGCGATACAGAAAAGGAGAAGCTGAAGTTGGAGGCCAGGCTAGAGGATCACAAAAAGTTGCTGTACCCAAATTGCGAAGATGGCAGCACAAATCTCGGTACCACACTGGAATTGCTGAAATGGAAGGCAGAGACTGGTTTATCTGACAAGGGATTTGAGAAGTTATTGAAAATAATGAAGCCGAAGCTTCCAAAGGATAACGAATTGCCCGAGACTATGTACGAAGCAAAGAAGGCTATCTGCCCTCTAGGATTAGATGTGCAGAAGATACATGCATGCATCAATGACTGCATCCTTTACCGCAGTGAGGAGTACGAGAATTTGGATGCATGTCCGGTATGCACTGCACTGCGGTACAAGATCAGACAAGATGACCCTGGTGATGTTGAGGGCGATGACGAGCCCCCCAGGAAGAGGATTCCTGCTAAGGTTATGTGGTATGCTCCTATAATACCACGGTTGAAACGTCTGTTCAGAAACAAGAGCATGCCAGGTTGTTACGATGGCACAAAGAAGAGCGTAAAAAAGACGGGAAGTTGAGACACCCCGCCGATGGATCGCAGTGGAGAAAAATCGAGAGAGAGTTCTCGGACTTTGCAGGTGACGCAAGAAACTTATGGTTTGGTCTAAGTACAGACGGTATGAATCCTTTTGGGGAGCAGAGCTGCAGTCACAGTACCTGGCCCGTGACTCTATGTATCTACAACCTTCCTCCTTGGTTGTGCATGAAGCGGAAGTTCATTATGATGCCCGTTCTCATCCAAGGCCCGAAGCAACCCGGCAACGACATTGATGTGTACCTAAGGCCATTAGTTGATGAACTTTTGCAGTTGTGGGCCATACCAGGTGTATGAGTGTGGGATGAGAACAAACAGATGGAATTTGACCTACGAGCGTTGCTGTTCGTAACCATCAATGATTGGCCTGCTCTTAGTAACATTTCAGGACAGTCAAACAAGGGATACAACGCATGCACGCACTGTTTTGATAAGACTAAAGGTACATATTTGGAAAAATATAAGAAGGTCGTGTACCTAGGGTGTCGTCAATTTCTTCCAGGCAGTCAACCCGTAAGAAAGAAAGGCAAGCATTTCAAAGGTGAGGCAGATCACCGAAAGAAGCCTAACCTCACTGATGGTGATGCTATATTTGGTATGATCAAGGACATAGAAGTAATCTTTGGAAAGGGTCCTGGCGGTCAATCTGTTCCGAAAGACGTCGCCACCTGACACGCGCCCATGTGGAAGAAGAAATATATATTTTGGGAGCTACCCTATTGGAAAGTCCTAAAGGTCCGGTCTTCAATCGACGTGATGCACGTGACAAAGAATCTTTGCGTGAACCTGCTAGGCTTCCTCGGCGTGTATGGGAAGACAAAAGATACACCGGAAGCAAGGGAGGACCAGCAGCGTATGAAAGACCCAAACAACAAGCATACGGATAAAGGGCATCATTACTTAAGCAGCTACGCTCTTACGAAAGCAGAGAAGGAAATATTTTTTGAATGCTTGAGCAGTATCAAGGTCCCGGCTGGCTTCTCGTCAAATATAAAGGGAATAATAAATATGGCAGATAAAAAATTCCAAAACCTTTTATGTAATTTGTATTCGGTCTTTAGTCCCGGTTGGTATTTATAGCTAAAAGATCAGGGGAAATCTTCATCTTTAGTCCCGGTTGGTAGCTGGAACCGGGAAAAAAGGAGCGTTGATATGTGTGCCTTATCTTCTGCTTGAGATCCAACAGCTCACAAGGGCTCGAAAGAAACACACTCTGATCCAACGGCTCACAACCGCTCGTAGGAAACACACGATCCGTGTGCACACGATCCAACAGCTCACAAGGGCTCGAAAGAAACACAACTCTGATCCAACAGCTCACAAGCGCTCGAAGGAAACACACGATCCGTGTGCTTCTTCCACCGCTTCCCGCCTTCGTCTTCACGCAATTTCTCACTATATATATGTAGGCTTCGCCGCCATTGCCATATCACATCTAAACTCACATCTGCAACCTCATCACTCTTCCATTGTAACAAAATTTTGACTTAGGCGTTTTTGACTAAGGTGTTCTCGGGGACGATGTCCATGTTGGACCAGAGGGGCGATGTGAGGGACTGGGCTCCACCGGGCTGGCACTGGGAGGTGCTACCTTCCGGGACACGCAGCTTGGTAAGGAATCCGGGTGACGTCGTCGACCCGGATCTTCTGTGGCGGCCGTCGCGTGGGCCATGCTCGGTGCAGAGGGAGCCGGCCCCCAAGGAGGAGGTACGTCGCCGTATCAGGGAGGAGGATAAGCACGTCCGTCGCTACATGTATCTATTGGATAGGCAGTATGATAGTAGGTGGTCGTTTCTTCAGAGGGTTCCTTCTCACGTGAGCTATGACCCTGTGAGGGTTCCTTCTCTTTGGATGCGCAGTGCCGGCGGGTCAGCACCCCGCGGCTCAGGAACCGGTCGAAGTTAGTTTCAGAGTCTGTGATCGCCATTGCAGTTCTCTTACCTGATGAAGATTGTCCATGGCTACGGCGCAATCAGAAGAAAGGGACACACACGAAGAAACAAGTGAACACTAGATAGGGATGTTGTTGGTGATGTGTAATAATTAATGTATTAAACCTTTTATCAAATGCACACGGTTTCCCCGTCATACAGCCCAACGGTGGCTTGTGAGTGCCTGCATATCAAATGCACCGTTGGGCTGTATGACGGGAATCCGAATGATTTGCATATAGGGTCATGTGGCTGATCCAACACTGGTTTTGCCCATCCGGAAGCTTGCGCATCCGTCTCGCGTCGTCGTGAGCAGCAAATCGACTTTCGATCCAAGCAGCCACAAGACTTCTCTGATTATCTAATGACCGTCCCAAAAATGTTGGGAATGTTGTAGATCATCAGAGAGCCTTGCAGCTGCTTGGATCCGACCGAGGGCTTGTGTCACCCTAATCCAGTGGTTGGATTCAACCTACCTGAGGGCTTGTGTTTCCAACAACGTCGTTGTGTTGTCCTTATTCACCGACCTACAGGAGGTGGCTCCAATGGCTGGCCGGCGAACAAGTACAAACACAATAATGCCAGGGAACATGCCAGCAGGTAGGCTAAATCCAACCATTGGGTTCGGTGGCAAAGGTAGACGCTCGTCGTGTGCCGTTCACTGCAGGGACGTCGCTATTTATAGGCGATTAGAAGGTGTAACTGTGGATGAGGTGGGAGTGCAGATCCAACAACTCACAAGCCCTCAAAAGAAACACACCCCTGATCCAACGGCTCACAAGCGCTTGAAAGAAACACACGATCCGTGTGCTTCTTTAGTCCCGGTTGGTAACACGAACCGGTACTAAAGGCCCTGATCCAACAGCTCACAAGCGCTTGAAAGAAACACACGATCCGTGTGCACACGATCCAACAGCTCACAAGCACTCGAAAGAAACACAACTCTGATCCAACGGCTCAAAAGCGCTCGAAGGAAACACACGATCCGTGTGCTTCTTTAGTCCCGGTTGGTAACACGAACCGATACTAAAGGCCCTGATCCAACAGCTCACAAGTGCTTGAAAGAAACACACGATCCGTGTGCACACGATCCAACAGCTCACAAGCACTCGAAAGAAACACAACTCTGATCCAACGGCTCACAAGCGCTCGAAGGAAACACACGATCCGTGTGCTTCTTCCACCGCTTCCCGTCTTCGTCTTCCCGCAATTTCTCACTATATATATCACATCTAAACTCATATCTGCAACTTCATCACTCTTCCATGGCTTCCACCGTACTAACCTACCGTCAGGCGGAGGAGCTTTCCGCCTCGAACTACCCCTGCCCGCCCGGCTACCGCGTCCCCGCCGGCTGGATGCTGAGCGACGGAGGCGTGCCGGTCCCTCCTGTCCCTCAAGGTGTGGCGCGCCGGGCGGCCATCATGAACCACTACTACCTCGAGCTCACACCGGAGCAGCGGATGGATCCGGGCTGGCATCCCGACTACCGCCCGACTTGGGAAGCCTTCTTCATCAATCGGCGTGAGAGGGCGCTCGCCAGGTACAAGGGGGATGGCCCTCCTCCTTCGGACTTCAACGAGGCCGGCCGTCAGCTGTGGTGAGCTGGCCAGACTCTCCAGGGCATTATGAACTACATCATGGCTGGCGATAACCCCCGCCTGCGCTACCCTAACATGCAATCCGGGGGTGCTCACCCGTCGAGGTTCGAGCCACGAGCGCCGTATGAGTACGATGATAGCGACGACGACGATGACGGTGACTACGAGTACGAGTATTATAGGCCTAGGCAGGAGTATGACTAAGATTGTTAGGACAACTGATCCACTGTTGTCATTCTGTACCGTATCAAATGCACCGTTGGAGCTCAAATTTAAACACTTTTCATGTTGAAAGTTTAGTGAGATTCAATAATATGGCAAAAATATATATGAATTAATTCAATAGATATAAATTAAATGAATATATATAAATTATATAAATAGATAGATTACATTTTTATCAACAATTTGATATTTTAATGGCATTTTTCTGATAAACAGATGAAAAAATATTGAATTTATAAGTTTAATTAATGACTTAATGGAGTTCAAATTCCAAAATTTGTAATTAAATGAATTCCCCTATAATCTAAGAAAATGAATTTTCCATAAATAGATAGATTACATTTTATCAACAATTGATATTTTAATGGCATTTTTCTGATAAACAGATGAAAAAATATTGAATTTATAAGTTTAATTAATGATTTAATGGAGTTCAAATTCCAAATTTTGTAATTAAATGAATTCCCCTATAATCTAAAAAAATTGAATTTTCCATAAATAGATAGATTACATTTTTATCAACAATTTGATATTTTAATTGCATTTTTCTGATAAACAGATGAAAAGATATTGAATTTATAAATTTAATTAATGACTTAATTAAGTTCAAATTCCAAAAAATATTTATTCAAATTTAAACACTTTTCATGTTGAAAGTCTTTTCAAATTCAAAACCATATGAAATTCATATTCAAACACCTTAATAAGAAAAAAAAGGCGGGAACAACATTAAGAACTTAAAATTTTCAGGGCATTAAAATTTTCAGGGCATTGGTCCCGGTTCATGCCACGAACCGGGACCAAAGGGTATTTTGGTGCGCGCCTTTTCGGTGCCGCCGAAAATGACCTTTAGGTCCGGTTGGTACCACCAACCGGGACGAAAGGGTAGGCCTTTGGTCCCGGTTGGTGCCACCAACCGGACCTAAAGACCCTTTGGTCCCGGTTGGTGCCACCAACCGGGACGAAAGGTCTGCCTCCTTTAAAACTGCTCTGCCTCTTCTTCTTCCCCCAATTCCTCATTTTCGCTAAGGACCAGCGTGCGGAAATTCAATCTCCTGCCGTCAGGCTGCCGAATTTTTCCGTCCGCCGCGCCGCCGCTCGCTGCTCGCCGTCCGCTCCTCCGGTGCCGCCCTCTCCGCGCTCCTCCACGCGCCCGCGCGCCGTTCCCCTCCGGCCTCCACCGCGCCCGCGCCGTCCGGCCTCCACCGTGCCCGCGCCGCCCTCCGCCTCCACCGCGCCCACGCCGTCCCCTCCGGTGGGCCGTCCGGCCTCCACCGCGCCCGCGCCGGCCTCCATCGTCCCACGCCGTCCCCTCCACCGCGCCCGCGCCGGCCTCCACCGTCGGCCGGTTAGTAATTTAAATTATTAGTTAGTAATTTTTGTTAGTTAGTGCATTAGTAATTTTAGTTAGTTAGTTTTAGATTTAGTTAGTTAGTTTTAGAAAATTTAGGTTGTTATTTTAGAAAATTTGAAAATGTAGCAAATTTAGCAAAGTTAATTTTTTTAACAAAGTTTGAAAATGTAGCAAATTTAGCAAAGTTAATTTAAATTAGTTAGTAATTTAAATTGTTGAATTTGCTGCTGCTTTTAGGGTTAGTAATTTAGTTAGTTAGTTTTAGTTAGTAGAAATTTTTCTAAGGTGGTGTGTAGAGTAGAAATTAGGTGTGTATATTTTGCTTAGTTGAAATTTTGCTTAGTTGATTTTGCTTAGTAGATTTTGCTTAGTTGATTTTGCTTAGTCGACCAAGTGTTAGTAGAAATTTTGCTAAGTTGGTAGAGTATAAATTAGGTGTGTTGTTTAGGTACATTTTTGTGTTGTTTTTGTAGTGTAGGAAATTTAGTGGTAGGAAATTTAGTGTTAGAAATTTAGTGTTAGGAAATTTAGTGTTAGAAATTTATTAGAAATGTTATTAGAAAAATTTGCTAAGTCAATTTGGAATGATTTAGTGTTAGCTGATTTTGCTGTTATTTATGAGCCGAAAGAAATAATGTTGTCTTCTTAGGCTTCATATTTTATTTATGATTTTAGGCTACATATTTGTATAAATAAATATTTATCCAAAATCCAATAATTTTAGGCTTCATATTTATTTGTATGATAGAATTGGATTTGGTACAGTTATTTATTTATTTATTTACGATAGAATTGGATTTGATACAGTTTTGTATGAATTGATGGAATTCATAGAATTATTTGTATGAATTGATAGAATTGTATACTCTGATGTTTTAAATCGGTGCACCGTATAATTGGAGCTGTGTACAATTTTGCTCAAGTGATGTTCATGTGAAGTACAATGATATCGAAATGTGTCATATTATTACTACAATTCAAATTTGTTCCGTTTCAGACAAGATGAAATGCTGAATTATTTGTCATATGTATCATCATGACGACGCTTAGAAACAACGGGCGCAGCAACGCGCGCCTTTCCTTACAACTTCAAGTAAGTGTTACTACACATTCTATTTCGCTTAATTTCTCGATGTTAAGTGTATAATTGATGACTTATGCGTGCGCAGCTTCCACTTTATTCTGCTAATCATTATGCCTGACAAAGGAGTAGTACTTGTCATGGACTCATTACATAAACCCCTTAAGGAATGGGCGGACATGCAGGAATGTCTCCAGAGGTAATTTCAATCATATTATGTCACTATATCGGCAACTTTCCGTTCATTTGCTGATAGCAAGTAATTAATATATAACTCCTTTATTCATTTTCTTTGCCGGACAGAGCTTGGAAACGATTCATCGACAGGGTTAGGGGTGATTGGGCGAAGGAGCTTACATTTAAACCAATAAATGTAAGTATTACTACCTAGATCCGCGCATCTCATTGATTCTAGTTCAATACCATTACCATTCTTGATTATTATTTTGATTGAACTCTGTTCCCGTAAAGTGCTTGAGCCAGGGAAGTGGGAATCATTTATGTGGATACTACGTCTGCGAGTTCATTCGTCAGACGTGCTGTGAGAAGGGCAGAATCTTAAAACAACTTGAAGTGCGTATGCAATATTCATAATTTTAGTTTATTGCCAATTACTTTTCATTCATATATATTGACCCTTTTTAATTAGATCGAACGGTTGTGAGAAGGCCTTCTACCACAGGATCGCGTACGAGCAATTCAAGAGTAATTTACCCGGATTCTTAGATGCAGAGGTCCTAGATCCGAAGGAGAATACTACTATAAGCTAGGTTGAAATTAAATAGTGAGTGTAAAAGAGATGTATATATATAAGAATGAAACTCGTGTGTACTACATGTACCGTTTGTAATATGTTCGACCAAGCACGACGAATGAGATGTGTGTAATATATTCGTGACGATATGTGTAATAGTGGTTCCCATATTTCACTAGTAGTGGCATTTTTGTAGTTATAAAAAATATTTAATTTAAGTTTTTTAAACATGCATGTATTTGACATAATCAAATAGGTCTTATTTTTCTGAACATTTGGTATTTTATTCATATTTTATGAATTACAGAATAAGCATTATTGATTTTACAAATTTAAACAATTTTCTGAAATTTCTGAAAAAAGTGAAAAAGTCTGACGGGTCTTTCGTCCCGGTTCGTAATACGAACCGGGACGAAAGCCCCGGGACAATAGTCCCGGTTCGTAATACGAACCGGGACCAAAGCCCTCCGCCCCTGCTGCCTGTGGCCGGGCCACGTGCCCCCCCCCCCCCCCCCCCATTCGTCCCGGTTAGCATTCGTCCCGATTTGCTAGTCTCGGTTGGGGAACCGGGACCAATGGCCCAAACCAACCGGGACAATAGGGGTATTTTCCACTAGTGGATGTCGCGGGCCTAGTATAATTGTATTTTTGCTAATTAGTCCAAACGATGCAAATTAGTTGCAAATCAGCCCTGGCCCATCCTTCCTCCTCCACCGTCCGTCGTACTCCTCCGTCCGTCCACCTCGCCCGTTGCCATCCGCATGCAGTACCTCGCCCGTCGCCATTCCCGCGCTAGCAGGAACTCGACCTTGCCGTCCGCACAGAAGGGAATCGATCACAAGGACCTCGCCGTCACCGTCCGCGCGCACGAGGGAGCTCGCCATCGCCGCCCGCGCGCAGGAGCAAGCTCGACCTTGCCATCGCCGTCCGCGTGCAGGAGGATAGCAGGGAGCTCGACCTCGCTGCCCGCTCCGGCTCAAGAGGGCGCTCAACTTCCGCGCATCGCAGCTCCCTCCGCGTCCGCGCGCAGGCGGCCGTCGACTTCGCGCGCAGGAGGGAGCTCGACCTCGCCGTCGCCCTCCGCGCGCAGGAGGGAGCTTGACCTCGTTGCCTGTTTCCACACCGCCGCTCCGCTCGCCGTCGGACGGCTCCCGCGGTTGTCTCCCTACCTCACGCCGCTCCGCCATCTTCTCCTGCCCTTCGCTCCAATCGGTAGCACGAGGCAGCAGGCGGCGACGCCCTTGAACGAGCCAAGAATTCAGAGTTTCAGGTTCATAACTTGCTGCATCAATAATTTGCAACTGATGAATTGCAACTGAATTTCCAATAATTTACAATGAATTGCAATTGAATTTGCAAGGAACTTGAACCTTGAGTGCACACCTTTCTCGATTTTTTTAGACAATAGCATCAGTTGTTGTAGACAGATGCATCTTCATGAGTACCTGAATAATATTCAAATGCACTTGTCTCCATCCAGATGCATTTTCTGTGTGACTGGCAGAAGGAAGAGTAAATACCAGTTCACCAATTTGCACATGTTGTTGTTGCCATGATCTCAGTTTTAAATTTGATTGAAATTGCAGAGTGTAAAGCTACAAGTCTGATTGAAATAGCAACTTCAGTGAAATAGAAGGACTACAACCTAAACATACTGAACCCAGTTCTGCTGCACCAACAAATAGAGCAAAGTAAACTTTCAGGAATAGTTACACTTACTCATGCACTCCTTCTCTTTCACAGGAGCAGGGACCTTGTCGCCAAGCTCCTTCAGTTGCTTTTAGCTGCCTCCTCCTTGTCCTGCTGTTGTGCAATGGAGCTCCCCTGTCCTCCTCTTCCTGCTCCCCCCTGCCCCCCCCCCCCCCCTGCGTTCTGAAGAATTGTCATCATCGTGAGTTCTCTGAGATCCAAAAATACTGTAATTTTGCATTGTCATCTTTGCTCTAAATAGCAGAAAAGCATCATGTAATCATCATGTCATTGGTAATCAATACTATAAACTAACCAGAGATATATGAAGAACAGAGATAAACAGAGATACTGTAATCCAAATGCAGTCAGATATTCAAATTCAGTAACAAAGTGTAGTACTATAACTCGACAAGAAATATGCTTGAAATAACAACATCTACTACTGGTTTGATTTATAAAGCCATTGCTATTCAGCTGTATATGCTGTCTGCTGTCACATTTGGAACACTGCAACTGGGAACGTGAGTAGAAACAATACTCCTTGCTTTTTAGATGGCTAAGGATGATTCTACAGTCCTGAAAATTGACTACTCTTCCTTCATTTTCCCCTTTAACAATTCTATCAACTCACGAACACCCACGTATCAGCTAAGGTAACACTGAAATTATGTTTGCAGTTTACTGAATTATGTTCCATCTTGCTTAACTGACAATCATGAACTTGGCAAAAAAAATCTATTGGATGCAGATGCTACTGCATAGACGTCGAAGCAAGCAGCAGCAAGAGAACGGCAAGAGAAGAGAGAGTTTCACCAACAGCAGAAGCCATTGACGGGCTTGCAGAAGCAGAGGGAAGACCGGCGTCTTCCTCTGGCCGTCGCCATGAATGAGANCGTAGCCGCCACGTTGGCAGAACGAGTAGCGCCTTGGCCTGAGGCGCTACATAGCATACCATAGTACCTAAGTATTGGGCGATACTCGAAAGGCTTATTTTGAAAATAGTTTCGCCGGACATTTATTTTGTGAATTACTTTCGCTTTGTGGTTATTTTCGTTCATTTTTCCGCTGGGTGCGGGTGGTGTCAGGTGTGGAACTGTGGCAGACTGTACCGATATCGAGCATATAGGAGGAATCTTTCGGACATAGAGATACATAAAAGGGCGATACTGGCTGTTCTCCCCACGATATACCACAGCTGTGGGTCAACGAGCGCGGCATACACACGCGCATATGTGAGAACAACGGTGGGGGCAAGCAAAAAAGTCAGAGGTGCTTACCGAATTTAATACTAGTATGGTGATACCACCAGGTCAGCACAAAACCCTTGCTGAAGTCCTGAGCCGTGGTGGCGATGCTGTGGTGCTGCGAACCGTGCTCGTGCTGCTGGCTTTACACTAGCGCCGTGAGCTCACCTAGTATGTTTATTCGTTCTCGACGCCCTCTCGCCGCCCCCAACCATCAGATCGACATAATACCACGACGCCGTGCGCTACCACCGCTGTCGCCCCCTCACCGGCAGCCTCCATGCCGCATTATATAAGCTCAGCTTCCGCCCGTACATTGCACACCAACACCACCATTCTGTACGCAGCAGTATCCATCCACCAGAGAGGTGAGGGGATACTCAGAGATGGAGGTCGAGTCGAAGCCGGCGGTCATGGAGGTGGATGCGCCGTCCAAGTCCAAGTTCAGGATGCCTGTTGACTCGGACCACCAGGCCACCGAGTTCTGGCTCTTCTCCTTGGCGAGGCCGCACATGACCGCCTTCCACCTCGCGTGGGGCTCATTCTTCTTCTGCTTCCTCTCCACCTTCGCGGCGCCGCCGCTTATGCCGCTCATCCGTGACACCATCGGCCTCACGGGGAAGGATATCGGGAACGCCGGGATCGCGTCCGTGTCCGGCGTCGTGTTTGCGCGCCTCGCCATGGGGACGGCGTGCGACCTGGTGGGGCCTCGCGTCGCGTCCGCGGCGCTAATACTGCTCACCACCCCCGCGATATACTGCACCGCCATCATCCAGACGCCGATATCGTTCCTGCTCGCGCGTTTCTTCACGGGCATCTCGCTGGCCTCCTTCGTCTCGGCGCAGTTCTGGATGAGCTCCATGTTCTCGCCGCCCGTGGTTGGGCTGGCCAACGGCCTCGCCGGCGGGTGGGGGAACCTCGGTGGCGGTGTCGTGCAATTTCTCATGCCGCTGGTGTACGCCGCCATCCTCAAGTTCGGTAGCGCGCCGTTCACGGCCTGGCGTATCGCCTTCTTCGTCCCGGGCATGCTGCAGACGTTGTCGGCGATAGCCGTCCTCGCGTTCGGCCAGGACCTGCCCGACGGCAACTATGGGAGCCTGCACAAGACCGGTGAGATGCACAAGGACAGCTTCGGCAAGGTGCTGCGCTACGCGGTGAGCAACTACCGCGCCTGGATCCTGGGCCTCACCTACGGCTACTGCTTCGGCGTGGAGCTCGTCATCAACAACATCATCGCGGAGTACTTCTTCGACCGCTTCGGCGTCAGCCTGGCGACGGCCGGGCTGATCGCTGCGAGCTTCGGGATGACGAACCTCGTCACCCGCCCGGGCGGCGGGCACATCTCCGGGATGCTCTCGCAGCGGTTCGGCATGCGCGGCAGGCTCTGGGGGCTCTGGGTGGTGCAGACCCTCGGCGGCGTCCTGTGTATCGCGCTCGGCGCCGTGGACTACTCCTTCGCCGCGTCGGTGGCCGTGATGTTGCTCTTCTCCTTCTTCGTGCAGGCCGCGGAGGGGCTCACCTTCGGCGTGGTGCCCTTCGTGTCGCGGAGATCAATGGGGCTGGTCAACGGCATGACCGGCGGCGGCGGCAGCGTGGGCGCCATGCTGACGCAGTTCATTTTCTTCAGCGGGGCCAAGTACCCGACGGAGACCGGACTCATGTATATGGGGGTGATGATCATCGCGTGCACGGTGCCCGTGATGTTCATCTACTTCCCGCAGTGGGGAGGGATGTTCGTGGGGCCGCGGAAGGGGGCGACGGCGGAGGAGTACTACGCTCGGAGTGGACCGCGGAGGAGCGGGAGAAGGGATACAACATTGGGTCCGTGCGGTTCGCGGAGAACAGCGTGCGCGAGGGCGGCCGGTCCGGCAGCCAGTCCAAACACACCGTGCCTGTCGAGGCCGACGTGTGAACTAATGAAGAGTAAAAAATCCAATTCAAGAGGAAAGATCCAATCCGTCCGTACGTGTATCAATTACGGCCCCGCCGAACATGTAAAATAAGTTTTTTTTGAGTTGCTAGCCTGTGTTCTTCTTGTCCTTCTGTTATCAGTTTATTAATCTCCCTGTCGAGATCATCGACGTGTGAATGGAGAGTAAATATCCAATTCAAGTCATATATATAGTCCATATGTTCGTAAATGGCACATCTGATTTGCTAGCCATCATCGCATTCGTATTGTCCTTCTTGTTGTTCTGCACATCTGTACCTGTTCAGTTTTTTCAAGAAGACACCCCATATATTTATATTGTCCTTCTTGTTCTTCTCTCTCCAATTTTACCTGCTTAGTTATATTCCTCTACAGAATTTTTTAATTACAAGTAAGTAAAATATAGGGACTCTCTATTTAATACGCGGGTATTTTTCTCTCGAAAAAATATTTTGGAAACATTATTCCAACTTTTATGTGTCATTTTGAGCATCTAAAATTTGGTCCAGTGTTTCGGAATCTAAAAAAGAAATGTTCCAACAAAATTGTCTCATATTGTGTCACGTGTCTTTGAAAGTGGAACATTTTTTTAGAACATGCAACAATTATTTTAAGTTTGGAACTTTCAAACCTAGAACAATTTTTTAGAATAGAAACCATTATTTTGTAAATTTGTAACAATTTTTTGTATGATATAATAGTCAAATTTGAAATAATATTTCAACACATGGAACAAATATTTTGTAAATTTAAAAATAAAATAGTATAATTTGGTACATTTTAGAAAATAAGCAACAATTTTGAAATTAAATGAAACAATAAGAAGTTTGGAGACTGAAAATCACGTAGGGACAAATTGATGGAGTTTTGACCTTCAAGCGCAACAAAAATCTTGGAGATGGAGTATGGCATGGAGAAAACTGAAATGAATCTCACCAAATAGGTGTCGTCACAAAAACCCAGGACAACAATATTAAGTAATGAGCAAGAACCTGCTACTCTCGAGGCTAAGGATGGCAATTTTACCCATGAGTACGGGTACCCACGGGTACCGTACCGGAGAGGGTATGTGCACATTTTTATACCCACGGGTATTACCCATACCCTACCCGCCAACTCGTGGGTAGGGCATGGGTATAGCCTTGTACCCGTGGGTATACCCATACCTTACCCGTTTATACTGAGATATCTAACCTACTCAGTTGACTTACTAGATATGACCATAAGATTTGTGATTTCCGAAGTTAGATAATTATCATATATTCATTTACCTGTTACTGAGTTGAGATAACTGATTTTTTTTGTCAATGTGCTACCAACGAATGTAAAATTGTGAACAATTTGTGCACTATTTAATCTACCCAATGGGTACGGCCAGCCGTCGGGTATGGGTTATGATCGGAATAGGTTTTTGGTTTAACGATGCACTTTGTCTCGTGCTCGGTTCCGTGTTAATATAGGCGCAGCCACAAGGCGCAAGATTACAGAGGAGGTTACATCTGATAAGAAGATAGGAACGATCTGATCTTTATAAACAGATCAGATCGGTTTACATGACTTGCGTTACATCTCAACTACTCCTATCTATATCTGTTTCCAACTATCATACATGACAACTTCAACACCCCTCCTCAATCACAACCTTTCCTTAGGTTGAGATTGTGCTTGAATTCTTCAAATTACCGGGTTGGTAACGCCTTTGTGAAGCCATCTGCCACATGATCTTTAGAGGAGATGAATATGATCTCTAGCTGTTTATTAGCTACTCTTTCTCTTACAAAATGAAAATCTATTTCAATATGTTTAGTTCTCACATGAAATATAGGATTGCTGAAAGATATGTTGCACACATATTATCACACCATAGACATGAGACTTGATCTCTTTAAACTCCAAGTTCCCCCAAAAGAACCTCTATCCAAATAACTTCTGCAGTAGCATTTGCTAGAGATTTGTACTCTGCCTCTGTGCTTGATCTTGACACTGTTGCCTGTTTTCTAGCATTCCAAGAAATCAGGTTAGGCCCAAAAAATACAGCAAAGCCTCCAGTGGATCTTCTATCATCTACACAACCTGCCCAATCAGCATCTGAAAAAGCACTAACTAAAGTAGATGATGATTTCCTGAAGGTCAGTCCTAAACTTACTGTTCCACTAACATACCTCACTTCTTTTAACATTTGTCCAGTGTCTAGTAGTAGGAGCATGGAGAAACTGACATACTTTATTAATTGAAGAAGCGATATCTGGCCTAGTAAGTGTCAAGTACTGAAGTGCTCCAACTATGCTTCTGTACCTTGCACTATCTTCTGGTCCTAATGGTTCTCCTTCTGTGACCGAGAGCTTTTCTGCGGATGACAACGGTGTTGGTTGAATTTGCATCCCTTTAGTCCAACTCTGTTAATCAAATCTGAATCATATTTCTCTTGGCTTAACAAAATACCTTGATTGAACCGTTTCACCTCAATTCCCAAAAAGAAACTCAAGTCACCAAGATCTTTTAATGCAAATGTCAAATTAAGATCTTGAAGGAGTGAAGTAATAGCCTTGTTGGAGGAACTAGTGACAATAATATCATCAACATATACTAGCACGAAAATGGTTATACCTGACTTGTTATTATAAACAATGATGTGTGGCCTTGGATGCTAGAAAACCAAGCTCTTGTAATCTTGAGCTTAATTTAGAGAACCATGCTCTCGGCGCTTGCTTGAGCCCATACAGTGACTTGTCAAGTTTGCACACATGATAAGGCGCATTTGATCCTCATAACCAGGTGGCTGCTTCATGTAGACATCTTCTTCCAGAACGCCATGAAGAAACGCATTCTTCACATCTAATTGCCTCAAACTCCATCCTTTTGAAACTGAATAGCTAGAACAAGTCTGATAGTAGCAGCTTTAACAACAGGACTAAAAGTATCCTCATGTCATGCCATATCTTTGTTTAAATCCTTTAGCTACTAGTCTAGCCTTATATCTATCAATGGTTCCATCAGCTTTCCTTTTAATTCTATATACCCATTTGCAGTCTATAAGATTTATGCCTTGCTTATGTGGTACTAGGTGCCATGTTTTATTTTGCATTAGGGCCCTATACTCATCATCCATAGGATTTTTCCAGTTTTTATCATCTAATGCCAGCTGCAAGTTCTCAGGTTCATTAGTTATCAAGATAAACCATAGCGAATTGTACCATCTCGATAAACCTTTGGTTTGGAGTTCCCGGTTGTAGCTCTTGTCCTGTGAACTGGTGACGCAGCTGGAGCTACAGGTGATGGCATCGTAGAGGATCCGAATTCGCCTCCCATGTGCACTGCAGATCCTGTGGCTGACGAGCCAGACGTGGTCGAAGATGCTCCTGGTCCTGCACGCATCGTGGGCGATGAGGAGGCACTGCTTGGCAATGCTGCGTCCCGCGCCTGCCTGCCCGCGCGTTGTCGGGTTTGCTGCCGTTGGTCTGCGCGACGTGGCGCCTCGGGACTGCTGGATACCAGATCCTTGCGTGCGCACCGATCCCGAAGACGACCCGCTGCTGTACGAGGTTGCAGGCGAATCATCCTCGTGACTCGTGCCGTTCCCGCCTGGAGTTTGTACTGAGTGCATATTTGCACTCTTTTGACTCGTTTCAACGCCGTTTTGCTCCAATTTTTTTCTCTGCTTCTTGCTGTACCTGAGAGGCACTAAAAATACTAGGAATTACAGAGTCATTAGGTGTTAGATCATTGCAATGTTTTTCCCCCTCATGAGATGACATTGGATTTTGGAGAGACTCGGGGAGGAGAAGAATTTCTCGTTGGAGAAGAGAACCAGCATTGGGATGAAGATTAGCAAAAGGAAACACCGTCTCGTCAAAGACAACATCACAGGAGATATAGACTCTACCAGATTTAATATCAAGACATTTTACTCCTTTGTGCATGTGACTATAGCCAAGAAAGACGCATTGCTTGGATCGAAAAGCAAGTTATGTTTGTTGTATGGACGAAGGTTAGGCCAACATGCACAACCAAATACGTGAAGAGATGCATAATCTGGAGGTTTTGTGTGAGCCGCTCCATGGGTGTTTCTTGATCTATGACTTTTGAAGGTAGCATATTAATGAGAAATGTTGCTGTTAAGAAGGCTTCATCCCAAAATTTTAGTGGCATGGATGCATTTGCAAGGAAAGCAAGCCCTACTTCTACTATGTGACGGTGCTTGCGTTCGGCTGATCCATTTTGCTGGTGTGCATAAGGACAATAAACATGATGCTCAATGCGGAAATTCAATATGGTGCCCGGGCTCACCTGCTCCCGATTTTTTCGGGAGCAAAAAAAATGAAAACTTTACAAAAAAATGCGAAAAAAATGATGCACGTACCTGACCATGGTCCGCATCGCCATGAAAAATTTCGCACTGAAATTTCATTGTATGCGCCCTGGGCAAAAATGACAAAATTCTGACAAGAAATTCAAATTTTCGGATCTCACATGCTGTCAGAAATTTGTCATTTTCGCCCAGGGCGAATACGATGACATTTCGGTGCTAAATTTTTCACAGCGATGCGGACCATGGTCAGGTACGTGCATGATTTTTTTCGCATTTTTGCAAAGTTTTTGATTTTTACATTTTTTCGAAAAGTACCGGGAGCATGTGAGCCCGGGCTCACAAACGCCGCTCCCTGCTCAATGCCAATTTTTTGAAAAAAAAGGAGTGAGTTTTTCATACTCTCCACCCCAATCAGATTGTAAGGCAAGAATTTTGTATCGAATTAGCATTCAACAAGTTGTTGGAAATTGTGAAAATTTTGGAAGACATCAGATTTTTTCCTAGAACATAAATCCAAACATACTTGCTAAAATCATCAATAAAGCTTACATAATATGTGTATCTTCCTACAGAAGTAAGTGTAGGTCCCCAAACATCGGAGAACACAAGTTGTAAAGGAGCATTAGATACACTAGTAGATCTCTCATAAGGCAATTGATGACTTTTTGCACGTTGACAAGAATCACAATAGACTCATTACTAGACTTAGTGGAACAAGGAAGACGATGCTTGCTAAGAACTTGTTGAACAATTCGAAAAGAGGGATGCCCTGAACGACTGTGCCATCTTGAAGCTAAAGGCTTGATGACACTGAAGACTTGTTTATTCTCGATGGATGAAGAAGATATCAAAGGGTAGAGGCATCTCGCACATCTGCCTTAAGAAGAACTTTCCTCATTGCCCAATCCTTAACATAAAAATACCACGAGTGAAACTCGAGAAAAAAATCATTATCTTTAGTAAAAGATGAACAGAAACAAGATTGTGTTTGGCATGTGGAACATGTAGGACATTTTTAAGATGAATTTTGTTTGAAGGGGAATTAACAATTGCATGACCAACATGACTAATGCTCATACCTTGTCCATTGGCGGCATGGATTTGTTCGTGGCCCTTGTATTTCTCCTTCATAGTGAGCCTGTCCAGGTCACCAGTGATGTGGTCGGTGGCACCGGTATCTCCGTACCAGTTGGTGTCCACACCATAGGACACCGCGTTTACGCCCTTCTCCTCCTCTTCTTCTTCTTCCTCGGCGTAGCGGTACCAACATTTGTAGGCCCCATGGCCTGGCTTGCTACAGATCTGGCAGATGACGTTGATGCGCTCCTTGTTGCCACCTCGGCCTCCACCGTGGCGATTGTTGGTGAAGCCACCGCGGTGTTGCTGAAGTCCTTGTCCACGACCGCCGCCACCACCGCGTCCTCCACGACGTCCTCCACGATTACCGCGGCCACGCGGTCCTCCATGAACACCATGGAAGGTAGAATTGGCGGAGGAGCTGCCACCACCCATGTCGGAGATGAGGTCCATGCGGTTGTCGTAGGCCGTGACGTGGGCATACAGATCGCCCACACTAAGGTCTTCGCCTCCGTTGACCCCGATGGCGGCAAAGAGGGGATTGTACTGGTCGTCAAAACCAGGAAGGAGGTACTCAACGAGTTCTTCTTTGTTGATGGGACGGCCTGCTACTGCAAGCTCGTCAGCGAGCCCCTTCATCTTGGCAAAGTACTGGGGCGTCGTCATGTTCCCCTTCCTCGTCTTTGCGAGGGCTACGCGCAGGTTCGAGACCCCGCGTCTTTGACTGGGAGGCGAACATCGTCTTGATCACCCCCCCCCCCCCCCAGACCTCTGCCGCTGTTTCCATCCCTATCATGGAGATGTGAATCTCCTTGGACAGGGTGTTGAGGAGGTAGCCGAGGACCTGCTGGTCCGCAGTCAGCCACGCATCATACGTGGGGTTGGACTCCTTGGTTGACTTGCTGTCCTTGTTGACGACAATTGTCTCGTCCGACGCTTCCTCTGGGCCGTCGAGGTATCCCATCAGGTGAGCTCCGCGGATCGCCGGAAGAACTTGGGATTGCCATAGGAGGTAGTTTTCTCTCGTCAATTTCTCGCTCACGCTCTGGCCAGCTAAAGGATTTGCCATGGGATTGGATGGGGAAAAAGCGAGGCTCATAGATGTGTTTGTCTAGGAAGTTGGCTCTGATACCATATGATCGGAATAGGTTTTTGGTTTAACGATGCACTTTGTCTCGTGCTCGGTTCCGTGTTAATATAGGCGCAGCCACAAGACGCAAGATTACAGAGGAGGTTACATCTGATAAGGAGATAGGAAGATAGGAATGATCTGATCTTTATAAACAGATCAGATCGGTTTACATGACTTGCGTTACATCTCAACTACTCCTATGTCTATCTGTTGCCAACTATCGATACATGACAACTTTGTTAGCTTTTAATCTTGATTATTTGTATCTGCATATTAGTTGCTTTCATTCATGCATATAGGTAGCTAGTTATATGCAGCAGGACCTTCACTTGAGCATGGAGGAGGTGAGATGTCAAGGCGCTGTGTGATATAGCGCACGACGAGATGCCGACAGTAGCGGGAGGCTGTTGTGCATGCGTTGTTAGCTGAAGGCCGGGTCGTGTGCTAACTAATGGTGCATGCAGGGCATGAGTTAGTGCATGGGTTAGTGGGGCTAGTGGCGTGAGTGGCCTCTGGCCGTGCGTGTGTGAATCCTATTAAGGAGTTGTAATATGTATGTTTTATGGTGACAAGAGAATAGAGAAGGAAAAGGTTGGCTGTGTGTTGCAGCCGGCACCAAAACTACTTGTTTCCATTGTTCCCCGTGAGCTGTGAGAGTCGGCTTTAAGGTAGAAGAAGAGGAGCTGCCTTTGGCAGCTCCTACAAACTTCAACATGGGTAAGGGTTATACTTTCATCCGACGGGTAAGGGTATGGGTAGATAGAATTGTGTATACCCATAGACTATATGGGTATGGGTATGGGTATGGTATTGCTTTATCCTACCCATAGATTTACTGCTGAGAAAAATATTAAATCAGCGTTGAGGCGGGTGAACTTCATTGGCAAGGGCATAGAAAACAAAAATTTTCCTACGAAACAAGCGGAAGAAACCCCAAGGATCTAGATCTATTAGACGGTGGTAGCGAAGATGAGATCTAATCTCTTACCCTCGAAGAACGTTCAAAGCGTTTTGTCGATGCAGGGGTTGGCTAGTCGATCCCCGCAACTAGACTCATCTAGTCGCGAGGAGATGTATTTCCTCGAAGTCCAATTCGATGAAGTGCCGCAAGAGCAGCACCTCCGCGGTATCCACACGTACGGCTCGATGTAGATCTTCGCCTTCTTGATCCCGCAAGCAAGGTGGAGATGGCTAGATGGATCTCGGCACCACGACGGTTGTGGTGGCGTTGATGGTGTAGTCTCCACGAGCAGGGCTTCGCCAAGCCAAGCAAGAGGAGAGGGAGAGGAGGAGGTGCAGCAGCAGCCCTACATCTAGGGGTGGTGAAGCAAGCCTTGGTGGAGGAGATAGCGGCAGCCCTACGGGAGGGGTGGCGCCAAGAAGAGGTGGAGTGCGGCAGCCCTCCGGGGAGAGAGTTGGCGCACGGCGGCTAGGGTTTAGGGTGGGGTGCGGCTAGGGCAGCCTTGGCCTAGGTGTGCCGCACCCCCACCCCTCCTTTTATAGGTGGAGGCAAGGGGAGGGGCGTGCTGGCCCTAGGGCTTGGGAGGCTTGGCCCCCAAGTTAGGGTTTGGGGCGCCCCCACTTGGGCCCCTTTGCCCCTTAGCCGCATGGCTAGGAGGCTGGTGCGGCCATCCCATGAGGCTGCTGCACCACCCCTATGGTCCATGTGGGCCCCATACTCCTATGGGCCCCACTTCTAGACTCCTCTAGAACCTTCTAGAATATTCCGGTACTCTACGGAAAATTCCCGAACCTTTCCGATACCTCCGGAAACCACTTTCCTTATATGAATCTTATTCTCCGGACTCCTCCGGAACTCCTCGTGACGTCCGGGATCCTATCCGAGACTCCGAATCAATATTCATTCATACCATCAATTATCTCATCGCTAACCCTAGCTACATCGGAGCGTTAAGTGTGTGACCCTACGGGTTCGAGAACATGCAGACATGATCATATCAATAATCAACAGCGGGACCGGGATGCCCATATTGACTCCTACATATTCAACGAAGTTCTTTATCGATTGAACCACGATGCCGGAGATTCTTAATCTCATATACGATTCCCTTTGTCTCACCGATATTTAATTTGCCCGAGATTCGATCGTCGATATCCCCATATCTAGTTTCATCTCGTTACCTGGCAAATTCTCTTTACTCGTCCATAATATAGGATCTCCGTGATTAACACTTAATCACATGGTTGCAACCTTTCTTGATGCTATATTACCGAGAGGGCCCAGAGATATCTTTTCCGTCACAAGGAAGGACAAATCCCAGTCTTGATTCATGTCACCCAACAAATACCATTAGAGATACCTGAAAGCCACCTTTATAATCACCCAGTTACGAAGTGATGTTGATGTCCACAAAGCATTCCTCCGGTAAACGGGAGTGACATAATCTCATGGTCTAAGGAAACTATACTTGGCATACTAAAAGCGTTGGCAATGAAACTTGTGTGACACGATTAATTGCAACTCTTTATTATCGGGTCTTGTCCATCACATCATTACTCCTAATGATATGACTCCGTTATCAAGTGACTGTAACAAGTCCATGGTTAGGAAACTCTAACCATCTCTTGACTAACGAACTAGTCCGGTAGAGGCTTACTAGGGACACCTGGTTGTTTATATTCCACACATGTATTATGTTTCCGGTTAATACAATTATAGCATGTATAATAAACTATTATCATAAACATGAATATGCTAATAAACCATTTTATTATTGCCTCTAGGGCATATTCCCAACACGGTCTCGTCGGCGTGGAGGTGCTCGCCGGCCGTTGCTCCTCGTCGGCGTGGAGGTGCTCGCCGGCCGCCGGTCCTCGTCGGCGTGGAGGTGCTCGCCGGCAGCCGGTCCTCGTTAGCGTGGAGTTGGACGGCATGGTGGAAGTTCTCACCGCGCAGGAGGATGGAGAAGGGAGAGAGGAGAAGGGAGAGGAGGATGAGATAGAGAGGAGGAGGAGGAGGAAGAGAGGAGGAGGAGGAGTATAGGAGGAAGAGAGGAGGAGTTGTGCCAATCCATGCCCCAATCCCCTCAGCCAATCAGGAACAAGAATAAAAGAGCACACGGATCGTGTGCTAGTTTGGGTCGCTGTGAGCCGTCAGATGAGATAGATGTCGTTGGATCCTAGTGTTGCATCTCAGGTTACCCGTGGCGCACCTCGTACTGATGCGCCACCAGTATTGGTACTACGAGCTAACTAGCCCCGCCCAAAGAAAATCTAAAAACATCTCCATCTCAAACAACATTTTGATACTGACGACAATCGAGCTAACTAGCCCCGCCCAAAGAAAATCTAAAAACATCTATACCTAATAAGAACCACACAACAAAGCAGGGACAAATCAAACAAATACCTTGTTATTGCCATGAGTCGAGGTACAATATATTATTTTTGCATGCTGGAATGCTACAGCATATCTGAAACACCTCTAATGTTCTACAGCAATACACAAAATTTTCAGTAAGAATTTGTCACACTTCTCTATACTAATCCTTCTAAATCGTGGACAACTACTCTACACAACAGATAATTTTTGACACCCAATTCAAGGCGACGACATCTTTTGCTGAAATTACAAGCAAAGGCCTCAGGCAACCTGAGGTTTACTGCAACAGTTCTTCCGATGGACGGTTAGACCACAGCCTGAACATCTTGGCGCTTTCCTTGTATTTTCAGGGGTATCCCCTCTTTGAGGGCAGGTTGTGATCTTATGACCTTGCTGCCTACAAATCGAACAAAACCTAGTTCTCTACACCTGCATCTGGTACATTGGTTTCTCTAAATCAGAAACTGCAGGTTTAGCCAAGACGATCCACAACTGGATTGATCTTAGACCTTTCTTCTAGGCTCATGACATCTTTGATAATGCTGACCTTGGCAATAGATTTACCAATCTCATCTATCTTCTCCATTGCCATATTGTACGCCTCAACATTGGCATCTCCCATCTGAATTATCATCAATGCCTGCATGTACAACTTCGAGTGCATGTATGTTGCGCTGTTTGGCGGTCCTTGATCCTTCTGGTACATTATGAACTCTTCCGGGGGTATGCCCCTTGTTTCTCTTGTTCAGCTTTTCATAATGTGCTTAGCAGGAATCTGGGGTACATCATGCTTAACCACGACCTGCACGTTGAACATCCACCAAATTAGTTTAACACTTGCATATATGGCCAATCAGTAATGTTGGTGTTCTTTTCAAAAAAAAAAAAGTAATGTTGGTGTACATCTTATTACTGACTAACCTTTAGAACATGGTTGCAGACAGACCGGAGTGCTGATAGTTACCACACTCGCAGAAGTACTCATCACCGGAATCGTTGATGTCAACTTTGCACCATTTTCTCTCTTGCATCACTGCTTTTGTGCTTCGCGAGGTATTGTTTTCCAGCTACGACTTCCTCAAGGACATATGATCATAAATGGTAAAGGTTCTCACTAAACTTCTCAAACATTGTCCGTGTGTAAACCTATTAACTTTCAACACAACCCCACCCTGCACGATGCCACTTACACCACGTGTGTGTTGTATTCGGCATTACCTAGAAATAGCCACTTCCATTGCCCTTGCCTCGTCTGCGAAAATTAAAACCATGTCAGTGAATAACTACCTCATAAAAAAACAACTTCCAAAGTTCTCGCCTCCTTTTTTTTCTTGAAATAATACTGGAAACATAGGTCTATTCTCCCTCAGTGGCTTCCACTACAATTTACACACAAACGAATTAGTAGCAAGAACACGATGAATAAATGAAGCAGCAGGAATAAATGATTCATTCAAATTTTTTGGGTACAGTACTAGTGCCTCACCGCACAATCGCAAACAATTTCCTGCATGCACTTCGGTGAATGTTGAGTTTGCTCTTGGCAAACCCAGCACCGAATCCAGTTTTCCCATGAGTACAATTTGTAGAAATCATAAGCCTCCTGAATAGAGTAAATGATGTCCCAACCGATGGGTTCACCACCAGCTCTATTTTGCGGTCAGTATAATCTCTGATCGAAGCCTCTAGTGCACGCTTGCGATCGGGTTCTTCTCCCGTTATTGAGCTTCCCTATCGATTCTTAGCATGCATATGTTACAGTTTTATCAACATAAGCCAAGAGTCGTTCATACTGCACCTAGTATCTCTATGGTGCTATTTATTCGAATTCAAAATAGTAAAACTGTTTTCTGTTGCTGCTACTCAAATAAATAAATAAACAAATCCACCTAAAGATATAACAGAGTATACAAGTCAAATCGCATGGCCCAAACGATACAACGTACAATACATCGTCAAAAAGGAAACTAAATCGCACCATGAAAATCACAAATACAGATTATTCTAATCATGCAACCTCATCGGCACCTGAGCTTAATAAGATAAATTGCCTCTGTTCTTAAAATTAAAGATACAGACTGTCGATAGAATCTTATCGCACCAGTTGCATTGCTAAATCAGGCCGGTCACCAGCGCCACAAAAATAGTTTTGAGATATTAATTTTAGTAGGCAACAACAATATGTATCTAGTTCCTAATCCACACGGTCATCGTAGTTTATCTCACATGTCTTCCACAATAGTTTGGCTTTGTAAGCTAGTTGGAAAAAATAGTTGGATAAGTAATTACTGTCGTGTCAAACCGTGGCCACCAAGCGTTGCTACTGTCTTTGCTGCTGAATCCACCAGGGGAGAGCTTTTGTTTGAGAACCACAGCGCCCCTCCCTCGCGAGGTAATATTCTACCAGCATTATTACGCACAGGATCGAAGCAGTTACCGAGGAAGCACTTCTATATCGAACAAATTTCCAGTAATCATATAGTGGGCAACACTGGAAAGTTGTAAATGACAGAAGATCGACATTCTAGTTTCACCAAACTAAAACATCAACTTATGTTCAGACAAAAGGACCAGAGGCAAACTAAACTGAATCAGATATATATTTTTGTCACATTCATGAAATGTACTCACGAGTTTGACAGGTTAGTACTCATATCTACAATCTTGACCCAGGCCCTAACTTGTGGCGCAGTATGCACAAACCGTCAATACTTAATTAAACGAATTGCTAATCAGCTACTATCATGTCAACATCAATATTTTTCCCCCGAACCAAAGCAACATCATTTGACTTGTAATATCTATTTTACACGCAAAGAACACACAAATTACTGCACATCTTTTTTTTTTGGCAACGCTCGAAATGAATCATTCATCAAAAAATAATTTTGTCCCAGCAAACCTAAAACAGAAGAAGTATTAGCGTAAGGGGATTACCGGTGGGTCCACTCATGGCCTCCATGAGCTGTAGCTGGCTTGGCTGCAGGATCCATCTCATCGCCATCTTCAATTACAGTATATGTTTCTTGAATCGAGTCCCTAGCACGCTTGCATCCTACGGCCGTGGATCGACTGGAAGATATCCCTGGTGGCCCCTCGTTTATTCTTGCCGAGCTTCGCTGCCGAGGTGTAGGGGCCGGAAGAACCATCGCCGCCGCCACTCCAACCACCAAGCTCACTGATTCCACACATCCGGTTGCGTGCATAGGCGTAGTTAACAGTTGGGACTCATGGATTTCCTGCTGCAGCACATCGCCAGCGCACTCCCGCGGCACCAGCCTGCATCAAAGCAAGAGCAAAATCACGTCCTAGTTCAACTCCTAGATCAAATCTACACATCTAACTTAATCACAAATTTGGCTGCAATCAGTACCATGAGTCGACGTTCTCGATGCTTCTTCCGCCGGAGTTGTGGGAGAGAGTTAGATCTTCAGTGACTGGGGCGAGACTATCCAGTCGCTCCACCACCGCCCAGGATTGAAGCAGTTACAAATGTGCCAGCCCATCATGAGCAACGACCGTAGGCCCATGTACTTCCGAAGCCGTATGCAACTAAAATACGATGGCACAGGAACATTAGCCGCCCGTATCTCCTCGTATATGCATTAAAAAAAAGCTCTCTTCCCAAGCTTAGGAAGAATGATGAGGCCACTGAGGTAGATAAATATTTGTCGACTATTACAATTCCAAGGTCCTAAATAAAAATCCGTAGGCTATAATGTTCTATATGCCTTGAGATATCACATAACAATTGTGATCCTTGAGAATAAGTGGGGAATGGATCTATGTATTATATACCTTTGATGATGTCATCAGTGGCTCTCCAAAGTGTCATTGATATAGAATATTGCAAGCCTAGCTGGATTACCGAATCAACCCATGTGATAAGAAATTATTCTTCCATCTAATCTTCCCAACATAGAAATAATAAGTTGCACAAGAAGAAGATTCCCTACTACCTTCATTCTGTATAACCATCATACTACAATAGCCGTAAAACAAAGTCAACCCACTAACCACCATCCACATCGCACCCATAACCATCACTAACCCAACACCAGATCAAGCTACACGCTTTCATTGCATCCATCACATGACACTTGAACATAATATCTTCCATTGTTAATATATTCTTTTCATCGGGAGAACAAGATTAAGTTAGTATAAGGTTTGAGCTCCTAATGTTTCATGCATTTTATCATAAAGCTCCTAATCCCGTTAAAAAATTGTACTCCTGAAGCACAATTATCATATACATATCCCAAGGCTCCCAACAATAGATAATTCTAGAAAGTCCTAACATAAAAAAAAAAGATTCTCAGAAAAAATCATCACTACAACGTTGACCAATGGCAACTCAATACATATGTTTCCCTTGTATGTACTACCCATTATTCACCCTTATCATGCATAGTAGGAAACTAACCTATTGTCAAATAAAAAAGCAGGGGCAACTGAAACTAACTATATACATGCGACAACTTTTCATAACTGCAAAGAAAAAACACTCTTGATGGCATCCAATTTTAGTCAGTTGGACCCTTTTTTCTGCATAACATAACGCACATTTCTTTTTGACCTTATTCACTACCGGAAACAACATCTTTGCCGTGAGGCTAAAGGACACGGCAAAGGGCGTTCGGAACACGGCAAAGCCTTTGCCGTGTCCACTCGCACGGCAAAGCTCACACGGCAGAATACGTGTCGGCAAAGACACTTTACCGTGCGATTTGCTAAAATTGTCACGGCAAACGCTTTGCCGTGTGCCTTCGTAGCACGGCACGGTAAAGATGTGTCAGAAGATGTCAGAAGCTGGTCAACCGGCGTCCGCCTCTTTGCCGTGAGTCAACTCGGCGGCCACACGGCAACGTTTTGATCTTTGCCGTGCGTCTCCCCTGCAGCCGCACGGCAAATTATGAATCTTTGCCGTGATCCACCCCAAACACTCACGGCAAAACGCCGTTGTCGATCATGCCGGCCTCGCCTCTTTGCCGTGCGCCTCTCTGAAAACTGCACGGCACAATGACCTTATGGTCATCAGCAACATGCCAGGAGCACAGGTGGGCGCCACGTGCTCTTTGCCGTGTGCAGACCCACGGCACAGGCCTTTGCCGTGTGCCTTGTCACGGCAAAGTGACCATATGGCACAGGTTTTTGCTGTTTTTGCAGAAATCCCTGCAATTTACAAAATATGATGCATTTTTGACAGCAAACATCATAATATGACAGAATTATCACAATTTGACAGAATTATCACAATTTAACAACAAAACATCACAATTTCACAACAAACATCATAATTTGACACCAAACATCAATTTGAGCACAAACTTCACAATTATTACATATAGGTATCATTACAACAAATGGTGGCATCAATATCATCGTGAAACGCATCCATGCCATCGAGATGATCCTGCAACGCATCCATGCCATCGATATCATCCTGCCAAATGGTGGTCACACTCTTAAGTCCAAATTCAAGAATATGCACAAGTTTAGATGTTGTAAACCAGAAGACATGATCTAAGTTAGATGTAGTAAACAATAAGACACAAGTTGATCTATGTGGTAAACCAAAAGACACAAGTGACCATTGGAGATTCATTGATTGGCTATGTCGATCTAAGTGAGACATGAAGTAAGTTTTCGAACGAGAGTGGTAGCAAGTTGAAATGGTAACTAACCTGATCCTTCCTGCGGCGGAGTAGGTCCTCAACATCATTGAGAAGGATCCTGATCCTACACGTTTGCAAAAAAATGATAAGTTCGACAACTAGGTGGAAATGGCATAGGTATTAAAAGAAAGTGAACTAAAACTACGGGGAAAGAGTCATGCGAGCATACCCATGGAAGCCTCCGGACAACAGAAGGGTTTGTGAAATGGGGCTGCTGCTCCGGATCGTCCTGGCCACCAGGCGGCGGCTGCGGCGCCATCGAGTGAGATCCACCCTGCCGATCCTGGATCCATCTACAACATGGAAAAATGCTCGCATTACAAAGATAACTAAGTTACAACAGTAAGATGGATAGAATGACAAGTTTGACGACATACCCATGGGAACGTCGGTGAGCAAAAGCAAGAGTCCCGTCCGCAGGAGCCAAGCGCTGCATGTTGGCCGTCATCCACTCCATCATCTGCCTGGACGCCTCCTGCTGCTGTCGGATCTGCTCCTGCTGCTGTCGGATCTGCTCCTGCTGCTGCTCAAAGAGCACCTGCTGCTGACTAACCTGCTCCCGGAGCTGGTCGACAACCAGACCCGAAACCCGTGGGCGGGTCTCCACAGCCGGCGCACCAGGCGCCCTCCCACGGCGGACCTGGCGTAGGGACGGGACGGTGCGAGGGTCGACGTAGCCGTCACCTATCCACAACCGGCCATTCGCCTTGCCTCCCCCCGCAAGCATGATAGCCTCGACGTCAAGTGGACTGGTGAGAGGGTCAGCATCCTCACCGTTGTGCTCCTTGAACTTCGCCGTGTACCCTGTGCTCCGGAGCTCGGCGCCGCTGTTAATCCACATCGACCCCGTGTCAGGATCCGGCTCATCCCGCGTACGAAACTTTGACCAAACGGCGAAGAGCTCGATCTTGAGGAGGGGTCGGAGGAGGAGGGCAGGAGGAGGGTCCAGAGGAGCTCGAGGGCAGGAGGAGGGGCCGGAGGAGGACGGGGCGGCGACGCGGCGAGGACGGGGAGGTCGGGGAGGCCGGGGAGCGCCGCTGCGGGCGCGGGCCGCGAGGCGCGGCCCGGGGTGGAGGAGCGTGGCAGGGGAGGCCGGCGTGGAGGGCGGAGGAGGCGTGGAGGGTGTCGGGGCTGCGGCGGCGGGGCGATGGCGGGCCGGTGGCGGCGCACGGGGATGCGGGGGTGTCGGGGCGGGGGCGGCAGGGGATGCGGCCGTGGCAGGGGAGGCGCGGGGTGGGGGCGGCGCTGCGGTGGAGGCGCGCGTGGGGGGCGGCGCTGCAGAGGAGGCGCGGGTGTGTCGGGGCGGTGCTGCGGCGGCGGCGGGTCGATGCAGGAGTGAGTGTGTGCGCGTGGGCATGTGAGTGCAGTGAGAGGCCAGGCGTGCGCGCGTGGTAAAGGGATAAGCCCTTTGCCGTGCGTTTACTCTTTGCCGTGCGCCTAACCAGATGGCACACGGCAAAACCCTTCTTTGCCATGCGTGCAAACTGTGGCACATAGCAAAGATCTCTGCCGGCACACGGCAAAACCTTTGTTTGCCATGTGCCTGCCCTTTGTCGTGATGTTCTACGAAAAAGCGCACGGCAAAGGAGTTTTTCTATTTGTTTTCTCTTTTAATTGTTTTTCTTCTTTACTATTTTTTGGACTGTTTATTACTATTAGTTAATACATTAATTATCTATTTATTGTTTTATAATAAATTGTGGTCATGTTTTTTGTAAAACAAAGTATAGGGGGGTAGACCGCGCAGGTAAGGGGTAGATCGAAAGGTTGGACTTTTTTCCAGCGGGTGTAGGGTTTCGCCGTTGAGGGTGTCCGGAGCGTCGTAATCCCACCAAAACTTGCATGGGTCCCTAATATATGTATAAGAATGTGTTGGTAGGTTGTGGGAACCAAGATACAACTCCGAGTTGCGACCCCCCTTCATCGACCCCACTTACTCCGTAGTAAGTTCTGACACTTAGATGTGAAAACTCCCGTGTCGGGTGCCGGGCACGGAATCATGCGACGGAACACATGAAATGTTGGTTCCCCATGGTCCTATGTACCAACCTAACACAACCAAGCAAAAAAGTTCATGCGTCTACCCCCTCTCGGCACCGGTCAAAGGGGTAGATCGACATGTTTGAATATTTTCCAGCGGGTGTAGGGTTTCGCCGTAGCAGGGTCCAGAGCGTCGGAATCCCACCAAAACTTGCATGGGTCCCTAATATATGTATAAGAGTGTGTTGGTAGATTGTGGGAACCAAGATACACCTCCGAGGTGCGACCCCCTTCATCGACCCCGCTTACTCCGTAGTAAGTTCCGACACTTAGAGGTGAAAACTCCCGTGTCGGGTGCCGGGCACGGAATCATGCGACAGAACACATGAAATGTTGGTTACCCACGGTCCTATGTACCAACCTAACACAACCAAGCAAAAAAGTTCATGCGTCTACCCCCTCTCGGCACCGGTCAATGGGGTAGATCGACAGGTTTGAATATTTTCCAGCATGTGTAGGGTTTCGCCGTAGCGGGGTCCGGAGCGTCGGAATCCCACCAAAACTTGTATGGGTCCCTAATATATGTATAAGAGTGTGTTGGTAGGTTGTGGGAACCAATATACACCTCCGAGGTGCGACCCCCTTCATCGACCCCGCTTACTCCGTAGTAAGTTCCGACACTTAGAGGTGAAAACTCCCGTGTCGGGTGCCGGGCTCGGAATCATGCGACGGAACACATGAAATGTTGGTTCCCCATTGTCCTATGTACCAAACTAACACAACCAAGCAAAAAAGTTCATGTTCCTACCCCCTCTCGGCGCCGGTCAAAGGGGTAGATCGATAGGTTGGACTTTTTTCCAAGAGGCGTAGGGTTTCGCCGTAGCTGGGGTCCGGAGCATCGGAATCCCACCAAAACTTGCATGGGTCCCTAATATATGTATAAGAGTGTGTTGGTAGGTTGCGGGAACCAAGATACAGCTCCGAGGTGCGACCCGCTTCACCAACCCCGCTTACTCCGTAGTAAGTTCCGACACTTAGAGGTGAAAACTCCCGTTTCGGGTGTCGGGCATGGAATCATGCGACGGACCACATGGAATGTTGGTTCCCCTTGGTTCTATGTACCAAACTAACACAACCAAGCAAAAAAGTTCATGCGTCTACCCCCTCTCGGTGCCGGTCAAAGGGGTAGATCGACAGGTTGGACTTTCTTCCAGCGGGTGTAGGGTTTCGCCGTAGCTGGGGTCCGGAGCGTCGGAATCCCACCAAAACTTGCATGGGTCCCTAATATATGTATAAGAGTGTGTTGGTAGGTTGCGGGAACCAAGATACAGCTCCGAGGTGCGACCCGCTTCACCGACCCCGCTTACTCCGTAGTAAGTTCCGACACTTAGAGGTGAAAACTCCCGTTTCGGGTGCCGGGCATGGAATCATGCGATGGACCAGAGAGCGTGTGTGTGTGTGCGGACCGGCCAGATGCGGCTATCTTAACGGATAAGGTTCGGACAGTTTGCCGTGCGGGTGTACGCGTGGTGCACGGCAAAGAATTCCTTTGCCGTGTGCTTGTAAGCGCAGCGCACGGCAACCAACCTAATAAAACCAAGCACTTGGACATGTACAAAGATTCCCTCCGTTTCGACCGAAGTGAGAGTTTCGAGCTATAAGTCCAGGAACTCGGTATGGAGAAAGTGATGCCGGTGAAGCCGGTCACTCACCGGAGTGAGATCTTGGACATGTCCAACACACTTGTATACATATGGTATGGAACCACCTAGGTTTTGGTGGGGTTCCGACGCTCCGGAGCCCCGCTTCGGCGAAACCCTAGAACCACCTAGGTTATTCCAGCGGGTGTAGGGTTTCGCCGTAGCGGGGGTCCGGAGCGTCGGAATCACACCACGAAGGCAGGAAGCGGTGGAAGAAGCACACGGATCGTGTGTTTCCTTCGAGCGCTTGTGAGCCGTTGGATCAGAGTTGTGTTTCTTTCGAGTGCTTGTGAGCTGTTGGATCGTGTGCACACAGATCGTGTGTTTCCTTCGAGCGCTTGTGAGCCGTTGGATCAGAGTTGTGTTTCTTTCGAGTGCTTGTGAGCTGTTGGATCGTGTGCATACGGATCGTGTGTTTCCTTCGAGCGCTTGTGAGCCGTTGGATCAGAGTTATGTTTCTTTCGAGTGCTTGTGAGCTGTTGGATCGTGTGCCCACGGATCGTGTGTTTCCTTCGAGCGCTTGTGAGCCGTTGGATCAGAGTGTGTTTCTTTCGAGGGCTTGTGAGCTGTTGGATCTGCACTCCCACCTCATCCACAGGTACACCTTCTAATCGCCTATAAATAGCGACGTCCCTGCAGCGAACGACACACAACGAGCGTCTACCTTTGCCACCGAACCCAATGGTTGGATTTAGCCTACCCGCTGGCATGTTCCCTAGCATTATTGTGTTTGTCCTTGTTCGTCGGCCAGCCATTGGAGCCACCTCCTATAGGTCGGTGAATAAGGATAACACAACGACGCTGTTGGAAACACAAGCCCTCGGGTAGGTTGAATCCAACCACTGGATTAGGGTGACACAATGATGAATTGCCGAGGAGGTGGGAGTGGTGGTGGTGGAAGTGGTAGCCATGCCCCTCAGTCGGATCCAAGCAGCTGCAAGGCGCTCTGATGATCTACAACATTTCCAACACTTTTTGGGACGGTCGTTAGATCATCAGAGACGTCTTGCGGCTGCTTGGATCGAAGGTCGATTTGCTGCTCACGACGACGCGAGACGGATGCGCAAGCTTCCGGATGGGCAAAACCGGTGTTGGATCAGCCACATGACCCTATATATTACAACCGGTACTAATGGGCTTTTGTTTTTCTCTCTCTTATTTTTTTCTTTCTTATGTTTTCTATTTATTTTTTCTTTCTTATGTTTTCTGTTTACTTTTTCTTTCTTATGTTTTCTGTTTATTTTTTCTCTCTTATTTTTTCTCTCCGCGACAGCTTTGGTCCCGGTTCGTGCCACGAACCGGGACTAATGTCCCCAACCGAACCGGGACCAATGCTCCATGGGCTCCAGGCAGCTCGAACCGGGACCAATGCCAGGCATTGGTCCCGGTTTATCACTCAACCGGGACGAATGGCTGGTTCGGCTCTGTCCGAAAGGTGGTTTTTCTACTAGTGTCCGTAGTAAGTTCCGACACTTAGAGGTGAAAACTCCCGTGTCGGGTGCCGGGCACGGAATTATGCGACGGAACACATGAAATGTTGGTTCCCCATGGTCCTATGTACCAACCTAACACAACCAAGCAAAAAAGTTCATGCGTCTACCCCCTCTCGGCGCCGGTCAAAGGGGTAGATCGACAGGTTTGACTTTTTTCCAGCGGGTGTAGGGTTTCGCCGTAGTGGGGTCCGGAGCGTCGGAATCCCACCAAAACTTGCATGGGTCCCTAATATATGTATAAGAGTGTGTTGGTAGGTTGTGGGAACCAATATACACCTCCGAGGTGCGACCCCCTTCATCGACCCCGCTTACTCCGTAGTAAGTTCCGACACTTAGAGGTGAAAACTCCCGTGTCGGGTGCCGGGCTCGGAATCATGCGACGGAACACATGAAATGTTGGTTCCCCATGGTCCTATGTTACCAACCTAACACAATCAAGCAACCGTAGCGGGGGTCCGGAGCGTCGGAATCCCACCTTGACCGGCGTCGAAAGAGGGTAGGCACATGGACTTTTTCCCTTCGTTGTGAGTTGTTATGACATAGGAACATGGAAAACAACCTATTATCATAGATTCTCACAAAATTGCCACCGGCCGGTTACACCGAAACGGGACTCTTCGCCCGTTACGTCCACTTGTTAGGGGTTTCGACGCATGCGGCCCGCACTACCGGAGGGTTTATATATATTATCGAGAAAAATAATTAATTTAAGTAAATGAGTGTATTAGAAGCCTTAACAAAAAGTAAACAAAGGAAGCCTATGAAAACAGAAGAAATAAGAGGGGGTGCAAACACATGGTTTGCCGTGCATTTCATCCTAAGACACACAGCAACGACGGTTTGCCGTGGTGGTCTACTAAGGGCTCACGGCAAAGAGAAGCTGTGCCATGTGCCGTTTACCATTGCGCACGGCAAAGAGGAGATGTGCCGTGCGCTGCATCCACCCGCACGGCATAGTGTTTCCCGCGAATTGTTTTAGAGCGCGGGAATTAGCCGCGCGACGGGAATTTTTTTCCCGCGAAATATTTGGGAAACGCGGCAAATCCTGGTCAATAGGTTTGCCGTGCAGGCTAGCACGACGCATGGCAAAGGATTCTTTGCCGAGTGGTTTACGTTTGCCGTGCGCTTTTTGTTTATTTTGCCGTGCGGGTTTCTTTGCCGTGCGCTCTGCGTGCGATCTGCCGTGTGGTTTTCTTTGCCGTGATGGTTTCCGTGCCCCCACGGCAAAGAATTCTTTGCCGTGTTCCGTGAATCTGGAAGCGCACGGCAAAGAAGGGTTTACACGGGAAAGACAGATTTTCCGGTAGTGATTCTACACCACACCTTTATCTATCATACACGCTCCCAAATCAAAGATAATCCATTGTTTATTTTCCACCCAACAACCATCATGTTTCATTATTTTCACCTCATATTTTGAAATTCATTTCACGCATGTTATGTTGCACAATGAATACGGTGTCTAACTCAGGCATGTTAATGTAAGCATGTAATTCTGAAATTAAGATGAACAAATAAGTTAAGATAAAGACCGAATACCCATATGCATCTAAACCCAGCTACTTCTTCCTTGGAGTTCACCCAAGCGGTAATTAAGAAACATAGATCTAACATTGTTGAACATGCATTGTAATTCCTGACATAATGTAAAGGGTTTACGAAATACCCAGGGCAAGTTTGATATGTAAAAAACATATCATGTATTTTGCTATTTATCGGGCACTATTTATATTAATTTCTGTTATTTATTTTACTAGCACGGTGGCCCTCGCAAAAGCGAGGTCAACATCTTATGTGTGTCAAAAGTGTCACAAAATAATTTATGTTTCCATAGATATGTACGTAATAAGTACCGTGTAGCAACTCCAAATTTATACTAAAAAAATACTATGCATACAGGGATTTTATAATTTGTAATATAATGTTTATTATGTCATTCGCAATACACCATAATAATAATGGAGTAGAATTTTTGGGTCTCGAGCTCCAGTGATCCCTTAATTTAAAATTCAAAAATGCTTTTACGATTTTCAAAAAAAAATCTGGAAAAATATCCACATGTACTTAATTATAATGATGTATCCTACCAACATGTGAATTCTTAATTTGAAATATTTTTAATTTGAGTTGCACAAAAATGAAAAGTATGAATATGAGTATAGTTACGATGCAGATTTTCGAAACTCTAGAATTTATTAGATTTTGTCATTTTTACTTATAGAGAAATTAATAGAATTTATCGTTGCGATTTTTCGCACTTATAAGATACATCATTGAAAAATATAAATGGATCACAGGAAAAAAAAGATTTTCGGTAATAATGCTTATATTTTGTTTTTTGTTGACTTCGTAATAGTACACAAAAATAAAGGAGTGGATAAGTATATGGTATATATCACTCTGTAGAGTTAAATTGCATATATGTGAGTCCTATTAATTAGATGTATACCTGTGAATAAAAATATACTCCGTATTAAGTACATCAATAATTATGGTCCATCGTAACAATGGATGCATTATTTACATACAGTCATAATATATTTCTGCTGATGTCCATTATAACGTGGGACAGATAGAATGATAATCGGATAATGTTTAGATACATATATAAAACAGGTTCTACCCTATTAATGTTCAGGTGTGTTTTGATTAATTTTATAGTTTTTATTCCCATTTTACTGGTTGGTCAGGGAAGTTTACAAAAATATAATAGACCTTGTGTCACATCATGAGAACATAAAATCAGGTGAAAATAAATCCGGAAAACATATGGACGTGGGAAATATTTAACAAAGTGCATATGGCTTTACAGCATTGGCTGACCGTCTTTGCAGCACAGGGCAGCAAGCTTCATATCAGCAGCCACAACCGCTTGCAGCAGTGCGTCCACGACGGCCGGCAGCTTCCAGCAGCGGCGGCTCTGTAGCATATCACAGGGGAAAGCTTTGTAGGAGAATGGCTGCGAGCAGCTGGTGCGCGAGACCGGCGACATGGCGAGCACCGGTGCTGCGAACGGTGACCATCGGCGCTAGGACTGGCAACCATCGGTGCTATGATGGAGGACAGGGCAGATGCGAGCTTGCGACATGTGCTTGCCGCAACCTTAGGTGCACCGAGTTGTGAGCAGCACCCGTCGACACCAGATCCTGTGAGGGACGGAGGCTAGTTCCAGCAACGGCGGGGTGTGGCAAGCTGCGAGCGCGGATGCCGCCGAGTGCCGCAGGCTACGAGCCGTGAGAGAGCGGATGCTGCAGGAAGTGCCCGGTGTATGCAGCCCAGGCAGCGTTGCGATGCGAGCCTTACGGGAGCTATGGTGGCTGCGTTTTGTGTGCTTGTCTTAGGGATAAGCAATCGTGTGGCTGCAGGTAACTTGATCAAATAGTAGCGGAGGCGGGGAATCGTTCGTTTCAATCCCCCGGGGACGCTCAGCGGGGCCCATATAAATATCCAACTCTATCATCAATATAATCAGAGATTCATTCTCAATCTTTCAGTTCTAAACACGTTATCAAGCACTTTGTCTCTATCTACAGCATCAGGCCGAGAGAAAACAGCGAACAGCAGCACAGCGGACTGGCAGTAGCAATTATCCGATGCGACGCGCAGCCCGGCCTGTTCTCGAAAACGAGACAAGCCAGGACTAGACCTTGGTGGCATATTTTTATAGAACAAAAATTGCCCCCTTTCTGAGAATTCCAGAAATTTGCCCCCAACGGGGGTCGAACTCTGGTTGCTGAGTTTAGCCACTGCTACCATAGCCACTGGGCCTCTGCTCTATTCTCATACGGGAGAAAGAGATTGGGGAATCTTATCTCTTTGTTTGTTTTGCAGTTTACTTCTCCCACTGTTCATTACATTAAGAGAAGTACTAGTTTTCACTGTTAACTCCTTAGGCTTAATTTTCAAGCCATCTGGTCCAGTGGACTTTGTTGTTTAGCCATCAAGCTTATTTTTTCAGCACTTCAAACCTTATTGCTTGCATTTCAAATCCTTTTGGCTTTAGATAAAATAATAAGGGAAAAGCTACGGTGCCGCCAGGGGATCAGGCGCAACCATCATCCTGATTCTCTGCGTGACACGCGTCCCACCTCCTACGTCAAAACACCGAGCAGCCCAGCGATCCAGCGTGTGGTGCGGGGCCCATGAACCACTTATCCCCTCAACCATCATTATCATCCACTCGTTCTTCCCCCTTTCTTCTCTCTCAGAACAACGGCCGTCGTTGTCCCACACATGCGCGGCCATCGTCACACCCATAATCCTTGTCCTACGCTCGACCTTCGTCACACATGTGCTCACATGGAGCTCGTGTCGTGCCGCCATTCCTTTCTGTCCCCCCTCTCTCCTCCTGACCTTGTGACAGCCGGTGCTTCAAGACGATGCAGTGTTGCTGCCACGTGCAAGTGGGCCATCACTGCCGGCCGATGCTACCAATGTTGGGGTGCGGAGCTGCCATTCCATGGCGGGGCGGTGAAAGAACAAACAATGTCGCCTAGAGGGGGGGGGGGGGTGAGTAGGTGATTAAAACTTTTCCGGTTTAAGGCTTGATAATTGCAGAATAAAACTAGATGTTTAAATTAACAAGCCAACAACCTAAGTAAACTAGGCTCACCTATGTGCACCAACAACTTATGCTAAGCAAGACAAACAAGAAGGTGATAGCAAGATATAAAACTTCAAGCACGAAGGCTATCACAATGTAAATTGCATAAGTAAAGAGCTCGTGTATAGAAATAACCGAGGCACGCGGGGACGAGGATGTATTCCCGAGTTCCTCCTTGTTAAGGGAGTATGTCTCGTTGGAGGGGTGTGAGCTCGCCACAAGAGGCCTACTCAAGATGACACAAAAGGCCTCACTCTATTATCCGATGAACCTCACCCCAAGGGTTAGGTTCACCTTCCACTATCGAATCCTTCAAGGCGGAATCCGGAGCCTTTACACCACTAAGCTTGGGGCACGCATCCACAACCGAATTGGAGGCTCCCAAGAATCACCACAACGCCGTCTAGGGCCCAATGACTCAAGAGTAACAATCTCACAATCTTCAATTCCACGAATCTTCGTGGAGAGAGCAAACCGATGCACCAAATGCAATGACAAGAGCACAAGTGCTTAAATCCTTTACTCTCAAATTCCAACTAAGCAACAAATGCTTTGGGGGGAATAAGAGAGAAAGAACAAAGAGGAGAACCACAAAAGAACTCCAAGATCTAGATCCACTAGGTTCCCCTCACTTAGAGGAGAGATTGATTGGTGGAAATATGGATCTAGATCTCCTCTCACTTTTCCCTCAAAGATATGCAAGAATCATGGGAGGGATTGAGAGGGAGGCAAGCTTTCTAAGGTCAACAATGGTTGGGGAGAGAGGAAAAACGTGCTGGAAGAAGCTCTAGCCCCTTTGGGGAAGAAGGGGGCCTTTTATAGGTCCCCACGAAAAAGAGCCGTTGCAAACTGCTTACACCGGAGACTCCGGTCTGCTCAGACCGGAGACTCCGGCCTAGGGCCAGAGACTCCGGTGCACCTCCGGACCAGGGTCCAGTATCGCACCGCGTTTTGGACAAAAAATAAACTGCGCAGACCTGGAGACTCCGGTCTTGGGCCGGAGACTCCGGCCTACAGAAAAACTGCAGAAACATCAACACGAAAACGAAGATATCTTTATCATCCGAACTCCGTTTTCGATGTTCTTGGGCTCGTTGGAATCGCAACGAAAAGCTCTACAAGAATATACAGAGAAACATCATTGTTCAACAAGGGAGGATAAAACCAAAAGATGAAAGGTAAAACCTTTCTATTAAAAGACAACCGGTAAATCCACCACCATCAAGAAACCAACAAGTTTTTTATCCGGACTCCGTTTTCTATGATCTTAGGCTTGTTTCAAAGATAATCACAAGCCCTATAATATCATGCATATACACATCATAGTCCATCATGTAAGGTGGAAACCACAAGAAGAGAGTTTGACCTCTCTTAGAAGAGAAAACCGGTAAAACTTCCAATATAAAAACGCAAGAAGATATTCATGAGATCCGTTTTTGATGAACTAGAGCTTGGTATGAAGACGAACAAAAGCTCTAAAATCTCACATGGATAAAAACCAAATAACAACCAAGAAATATGATATGCCAAGAATGCAAAGGTTTGAGCTCTCCACAAAGATGCGATCAAGTTACTCACTTGAGAGCCCCTCTTGATAGTACGGTTATCTATCCTATAACCCGGTCTCTCAACTAACATTATGAGACCGGTAAAATAAAAAACTATCAAGATCATACCTTTTCCTTGCGCATAATCCACTTGAGCTAGATGATGACGATCTTGACTCCCTCAAGCTGGACCACCTTTCTTGATTGTGCATGCTAGCACATGCTTGATGAAGACTTCTTCAAATTCTCCCCCATACATCATTATGGGAGAGCCTTTCTAAGATCCGTCTTCATGTATCCACTTGCACTTCATCTTATTCTCTTGATGTATATGCTGGCTTGGTCATCATATACTCTTCTAGAGTCCAACACATGAACTCCAATCTTTTCCCATGGACAAGATCTATAAAGATATCTCAATGCAAACATTAGGCCATAGAGATTGTCATTAATTACCAAAACTACCAAAACCACACATGGGGGCAACCATGCACTTTCAATCTCCCCCATTTTGATAATTGATGACAATCCCTTTTTAAGAGGGTTTATATAAAGAATAAAGCATCCTTGCAAGACAAACAAGCAAGGATGCAAGTGCATTAAAGGAAAATGCAACAAAAGCATAAAACCCAAATTCTCTTAAACCCTCTAAACTTCTCCCCCATTGGCATCGATTGCCGAAATGGAAGGAAAAATTTAGAAGGCCAATATAATATGAGTTCCTCAAGAATGTGTGCATTTCTCAAGATATGAGTGAAATCAAATGCACATATCCAATGATGAATAGTTAGAGGAAATCAAACTATATTGAGGATCCAAAGATTGCAAATAAGATGAAGCCATTCTAAACGTCTCCACCAAAGGAGAAAAGCAATCAAGAAAATCCAAACCGAAAGTTGTAAATAAATAATGGAAAAGCTCCCCGATGTTCATGCACTATTGAGGAGTGCACAAATATGGAATCCCCACTCCCTCAAAATCATCTAGAACACACAAAAAAAAATGCAAGAGTGCATAAGACTATAGAAAATCATAGAACTTGCACCAAAGATATGGTTGAGTGATGTCTACTACACACTTCTATTCTTGTAGACTTGTTGGGCCTCCAAGCACAGAGGTTTGTAGGACAGCGGCAAATTTCCCTTAAGTGAGTAACCCAAGGTTTATCGAATTCACGGGAGGAAGAGGTTGAACATATCCTCTCTCAAGCAATCCTGCAATTAAGATACAAGAAGTCTCTTTTGTCCCCAACACACCTAATACAATGGCTAATTGTACATGTGCACTAGTTCGGCGAAGAGATAGTAAAATGCAAGTGATATGGATGGTAAAAGGTGATTTCGTAATTCTGTAATAAAAATGGCAGCAAGCAAACAAGTGACAAAAGTGACTAAAAACGGTGTATCAATGCTTGGAAACAAGGCCTAGGCTTCATACTTTAACTAGTGACTACTCTCAACATCATTAACATAATTAAACACATAATAGTTCCCACAAAAACACATGCATGGTAGACGTTACTCGGAGATCATTCTTTCGTGGATAAAATAGGATGAGAATTGCGTAGGGCTACGAAAAGCACACCTTAAAGTTCGTATTCCACATCTATGGACACTTCATGCTGTCACTATCCGCATCCAAAGATAGTACTAACAAACACCACAACCTATTTCTTGAATAGTCTCTTTCTTCAATAACACATGCATCAAGAAACCTCATGATTTATTCAATCCAACAATAATAAATAAGAAACTCATGATGAAGATCCCCCCTAATCTTGATGCATAGAGCCACACACGGCACCCTCACTGTCACCGTGGTAACGTGATCAGAACGGTGACTCCGCAAATTATACTAGATAACACCACTTGAGCAACATCATATCCATTACACATGGGGAAACATCATGTATTCAACTATACTAATAAAGCTCATGATCACAATGAAGATCACATCATGGGAGAGAGAGATAACCACATAGCTACTTGTATAAGACTCAACCCTGGTGAGGGACTACTCCCTCCTCATCGCGGGAAGCAGCGGAGTTGATGGAGATGGCTCCGGCGGTCGATCCCCGTCCCGGCAGGGTGCCAGAACAGGACCTTCTGAACCCCCAAAACTTGTCGGCGATGGCGGCGGAACTCTGTATCGTATTTGGGAAAATCCTTCGGGGGTTAGGGTTTTTTCGTCGGGGATGATTTATAGGCCAAACAGTGTCGCGAGGGGGTCTCCGAGGGGCAGGGACCACCCCCGGCCGCGGCCCCCTTAGACCCGCGGGTGGGACCCGCCCCTAGCCTGTGGGTCCCTCCCGGGGCCGCCCTTCTGGCTTCGGTCCTTATTTCCTCAATAAAAAATCACCGTAAATTTTCGTCCAATTCCGAGAATATTTCCAGAAGTAACTTTCTGCAACAAAAACAGGACAAAAACTGGGAACTGGCACTGGGCATCTTGTCAATAGGTTAGTCCGACAAAATGCATATAAATGATGTAATATGGTATTAAAAACATGTGACAACATCACAAAACTAGCATGGATCAATCAAAAATTATAGATACGTTTGACACGTATCAGCATCCCCAAGCTTAACTCCTACTCGTCTTCGAGTAGGTAAGTGATAACAAATAATTTTTGATGAGACATGCAACCAACACAATCATGATAATGATAGTAATTTAAAGCATAGGATGTGAATGAAGTGATACAAAACAATTGTCTATAGTTGATAGCAAGAAAGCAATGAATAACCAAGTTGAATCATTCGAGCAAAACCTTTCATAAATAGTACGTTAAAGACATGAAAGCAATGTGACCCACATATTTGATTAATTCTCAAAGGTAATAGTTCCATGACAAAAGTGTTTGAGAATCAAAACAAAGAATATGTAAGTATTAGCAAAAAGCTTCAACTTCCAACGGTAAAGTCAATATAAAGATTCATGTTTAATCTGACCATGCAATATGATCAATGATACCCAGGGTCAATGCTATATGTTTGCTTCGGTGGAGATAGAAGGAAAAGGAAAAATTACTCAACATTAAAAGTAAAAGAAAGGCCCTTCGCAGAGGGAAGCAGGGATTAGTCATGTGCTAGAGCTTTTTATTTTTATAAAACAGAAGTAAAACAATTTTGAGAGATGCATGCTTTCGTCAACGATTTCACAACAGAGAAGCTATCTAGTCCCGCATAATAAACAAGGATTTTAGACTTGTGAGAGCAGCTGGTTTTAGAAGAACGAGTACATTCCTCTTTCTCCTTGGTTTCACCACTGTCCAATGTTTAGAGCTGATTTCTCAGATTTTCATTGCGCGGAGGAGAATGGTGAGTTGTATTTATATTTTGCTTAAGCTGCTCTCGGGTTGATTCAAGTGAAGACGTAAACCTAAGACACCAGGTGAAAAGGGGGGGGGGGATGACATTGCTTGTCACAAGTTATATCTAGCTCTCTACTGCTTCCTCATGAGCTTAAAAACAGAGGCACAAAAAGGAGTATTTTGAATATTTTAAAGATAGCACATGACAAATTTACTTGGAATGGCAAGAAATACCATGCATAGGTAGATATGGTGGACTCAGCTGGCAAGATAGTTTGGCTTTGGGATTTGGATGCACGAGTGAACTCTACACTCAGTACGAATTTTTGGGCTTAGCAAAAGAGGTATTTGAAGCAAACATCTTACATTAACCGGTAACAGAGTAACATAAGACATTAGTCAATCATAACCATAAACACTCCACACTGTCTCCTGTGTTGACCAAACAATTCTTTTGATGGAAAGATTAGCTTTAAGAATTAACAACTACGAAACACCACACAGTTTCAAGCTTTTAACAGTATTTCTTTACTAATCAATTCCACTCAAATAACCAGCAAGTTTAAGCATTCATCTTAATATCTCAAAACAATTGAGAAGCATCAAGTATCCACACAACGATCTACAAGACTATGCAGGCTTTCATTTCATTCCAATATCACATGGATAGCATTTTGTCACTTTGGCAATTCAAGCAATTTATCAATAACAAATCTCCAACAAGTATAAGTGAAGAACAAGAGAGTTTAACCTCAACAACTAGCAGCCCTAAATAAGATAAAAGATAAAAGCGAGAGCTTACTAGCAAACAAACAATAGCTAAGAATACTCAACAAGATATAAGCGAAGCAAATGAGTATTCAAATGAAAAAACGGAGCGTGTCTCTCTCCCACACAAATAAAGCTAGGATCCAACAAGGATATGACCAGCAAACAAAAAAACAAAACTAAAAGCAAAAAGACGCTCCAAGCATAGCACATAATATGTAAAGTGATAAAAACTTAGTTCAACGAAGACGACCTCATGAGAGTCTATGAAGAGGAGGGGATGCCTTGGGTATCCCCAAGCTTAGACGCTTGATGGTTCTTGATATTCAGAGGGGGTGCCATGGGGGCATCCCCAAGCTTGAGCTCTGATCCATCTTCAATTTCTTCATTATCCTCTCCTTTGGAACTTAAAAACTCCCTTCACACAAAACTTCTCATATACTCATTAGATGGTTAGTGCTCATAAATTAAAATGCACATGTGTTCAACTCAAGACAAATTGCAAACAACTTTATTGGGCATTAGCTACTGTTTACTAAGCCTAAATGTGGTACTCCTCCTCTAAAGTATCACATTTGACGATAGTAAAAGAGACGAATACAAATAAAAGTAGAATCTGTCAAAAACTGAACAGTCTGTAAAGATTGAATTTTTCGAGGCACTTCTGTAGCTCAAATCAGAAAACTCAAAAACTAACGGAATATAGATAAAAGTATCAGGCTCTCTGTCTAAAAATATCATAAAAAATATAAAATTCAGGGATTTTCTGGATTTTCGAATAGTGAAGGACAAAAATCTGTTTCTGGACAGCAAAACAATACCTCGCACTTTCAATGCATTAGAGGCTAAACTTGGCACAAAAAACCAAAACAAAAAGATACAATGAAGTTGCTACAGAGGCAACAACTCCATGACTCAAGAAAAGCAACAACAAAACTGAAAGAAAAGAAAACATGGGTTGCCTCCCAAGAGCGCTTTTCATTATAGCCTTTTAGCTAGGCTTGAGATTTTAATTATGCTCTCATAAGAATAAGAATTGAAACACAAAAGAGAGCATCAAGAAGCAAATATCAAACACTTTTTAGTCTAACATACTTCCTATGCATAGGCATCTTGTAAGAGAATAAGTCATTGGAGCATATAGCATTAAACATAGGAAGGCAAAGCAAGTGCAACATTAAACCCTTCAACAGAAAGAGGGGAAACTTCATAAGATAAAAATTTATATAACCATGCTTCCCTCTCTCATAATAAATTTCAGTAGAATCATAAGAAAACTCAATAACATAACCATCACATAAAGCATTTTTCTCATGATTCACATGCATAAAAGTATTATTATTACTCTCTACATAAGTAAAATCTTTATTATTAGTAGCATTGAGAGTAGGACTATCATATAGAACTTGGACATGATAGACTAATTGTATATTAGAAAGATCATGCTCAGTAGGAGAGTAATAATTATGACAAGTCTCGTAAGGATGATTAAAATTATTCTTTCTGGCATAGTTATCATCACAATAATCATCAAAAACTGGAGGCATAATATCATCATAAGCAAGGGGATAGTCATCTTTCGAAGCATATATTTTCATAAACAAATCATCATGACTTTCAATACCAAAAGGATTTTCAAACCCATCATCCCCAAGCTTGGGGTTTTCCACATTATGATTAGAAAAAACATGAATATTCCCAACAGTATAACAATTATCAATATCATCATTTTCAAAATTGGTGCCAAAAAGATTGTCAAGATCATAAGTAGTATTATTTTCCCAACCATGATCATCACAATTAGTAACATGCATAACATAATCTTCTTCAATAGTTCCTATAGACTTAACATCAAGATAATAATGAATACAATCAAGCGAATCATCTTCAATAATTTTTTATTCATACTCATTAGGAACAACCATGATGGGAGAAATATGCTTAGGGGATGATATTGTTTCCTCTTTCTTTTTACTCCTCCCTCTCTTCTTCTTCTTCTTCACCACCACATTAGGAGGGAGTGGTTGGAAAGGAAGCTTCTCCACATAATCTGATTCATTATTAGAAAAGGCAGGAGAAACTTGGGAGAATCTCTCCCTTTCATTATTGGCAACATAAGAAACATTTTTCCTTTTATACTTTGGTGAAGTGTTATCTTTTCTAATTTTTGCAATGTAAGAATTGTCATGGCAATTCACAACACAATAATGATAAGCTCCCTGAAGAATGCTATTCGTCCCAAAAGTACTCCTATCTAACCAAGAAGTTTTTTCTGATAACTCTTCACACCCCAAAATTAAATTAAGTTCATCATAAAGACGAGAGGTGATCATGTTATCACAAAACTGGCTAATAGTTCTATCATTAAAGTACGAGCATTGGAAATTAAAATGACCTTCTTCATTGCAAAGTTCACACATAAAAGGATAGAGGTCATTTAATTCTCTAGCAAATTTATATAAATCCTTAAGCCATTTGCTAGTTCTTTGATGCTTATGTTGGTTACAATATTTATCTTCTTCAACCCGAGTGCTTTCACAAGGTCTGTGCACTCCACAAAAATTAACATGCTTATATAAAACATTATTGGTAGAGATTGGATCATGTCTATTGCAATCATCATTAACAATTTCATTTTGTTTGCAAATGTCTTTGAAAGGTTCATGATGCTTAGACCATTTCTCTTTAGGAATATTAATATGAGAAGTGATACGTGTCAAACGTATCTATAATTTCTGATCATGCCATGCTTGATTCCTATCATTATTACATGTTTATGCTACATTATTATATCATTTCAAGGCATTTTATTGGACTAACCTATTGATAAGATGCCCAGTGCCAGTTCCCTGTTTTTGTGCTGTTTTTATTGCAGAAAGTTACTTCTGGAAATATTCTCGGAATTGGACGAAAATTTACGACGATTTTTTATTGAAGAAATAAGGACCTGAGCCAGAAGGGCGACCCCGGGAGGGACCCACAGCCCTGGGGCGGGTCCCACCCACGGGTGAGAGGGGGGCTTCGGCCGGGGGCCGCCCCTGCCCCTTGGGCACCCCCTCGGGTGCCTCCGACGCCTATAAAATCATCCCTGACGCAAAAACCCTAACCCCCGAAGGATTTTACCAAATACGATACAGAGCTCCGGGCGCCATCGCCGACAAGTTTCGGGGGTCAGATTGCCTGTTCCGGCACCCTGCCGGGACGGGGATTGGCCCCCAGAGCCATCTCCACCGCCACCGCTGCCTCCGGGATGAGTTGTGAGTAGTTCCCCCGCGGACTACGGGTTTGTAGCAGTAGCTAGATGGTACTCTCTCCCCCTTGTTGTTCAATACCATGTTCTCGTAAGCTGCCCTACATGATAGAGATCAATCCGATGTAATATGCGTTGTGTTTGTTCGGATCCGATGGATTGGCACGTTATGATCAGATTATTTATGTTTATGAATTGTTGTTGCTGCAATGTTGTTATGCTTAATGCTTGTCACTAGTGCACGAGTGGCATGATCTTAGATTTGGGCGCGTTATGTTTGCATGAATATAATTGATGCTTAGATCGTATCTACAAGTTGTATGCACCTGTTATTAGTCCGGAACCAGAGACCTCGAGTGACAGAAACGGGGACATCGATGGGAATGGTTAGTAACTTGAGGATTACATGTGTTCATTGTGTGTTAATGCTTTGCTCCGGTGTTCTATTAAAAGGAACACCTTAATTGCCATTTGTTCCTTAATTGGCCCGGCTGAAACCGGATGGCAGGACAAAAGATGTTGTGTGAATTCTCATTGCGTGTAGTTACAACTATATATGGAATACATGCCTACGTATGATTGATAAACTGAATGCTTTGTCATAATTAATTAATTAGTGCAATTCTGTCAATTGCCCAACTGTAATTTGTTCACCCAATGCATGATTATTTGCTTAGGAGAGCCGCCACTAGTGAAACTATGAACCCCGGTCCATATTTCTCCATCATTGCTTTCTTGTTTCTGTTACTATTGTTCTCAAATCACTATTGCTTTCACCTCTCTCGTGTTACTTGTGCTTCTCTAGGTGTGGCTGAATTGACAACTCAGCTGCAAAGACCTCTAAGTAATCTTTGGCTCCCCTTGAGTCGAATCAATAAATTGGGTTATACTACCCGTGAATACTCCTGCGATCCCCTACACTTGTGGGTTATCAAGACTATTTTCTGGCGCCGTTGCCGGGGAGCCATAACTCTACTTATTGGTTCACTTGGGAAGTACTCACTTTCTCTCTACTCTCTTTATTGTTATTGTTATCAATGGTTAACTTCTTTGAATCTAGATCTTATTGGCAAGGCGGATTCATGGAGGATCAACAAGAATATTATAAGGAATACCGCTTGTCACAAAAAGGGATACACTTATGGAAAATAATTAATACTCTGAACAATTATGCTAGAGACTTGTGCTTAAATTATGATATATCTTATTGCTGTGATGAGTCTAGTTGTAGCATGAATTTTAAACACCTTCCTTTTCAATGTGCTGGTAATGATAATGAAACCTTAGCATCTTATGCTAAGGGAAACTATGATTTTTATGATGTGGAACTTATTGAAGAATTTATTGCGTGGAAGGGTGCTTATGAAATTACTTCTTTGCTTGAAAATGATGATGATGCTCCTTATAAATCTGAAAGTTTTGCTATACTTAAATATTGCATGGATAATTATAAAGATGAAAATTGCTACATTACTGAATATCTTAAGGGTTTATCTCCCCCAGAAGAAGAGACTAATGCCGTGCAGGAGCCTATGGAAGAAGAAATTGTTGAAACTGGAAGCTCATTGGATGAAAACGAGGAGGAGAGTGACGAACAAGAGGAGGAAGAATGGAGTAGCTACCCATCTCTACCTTCTAATGAGAGTAACTCTCTAACTCATACATTATTTGATTGTCCTCCTTCCTTACAAAAGGAGAATGAGTGTTATGATCCCATTGATTCATTTGAAACATCCCTTTTTGATAAAAATGATCTTGGTATATATGATAATCCGTGCTATATTGATAAATCTTATGATAATCCTTTATTTACTCCAACCATTGAGATGCATGATAATGAAGAGTTGTGCTTAGAAAGTCTATATGATAAAGCTCTTGATGATGGTCCTATATTACTTGATGATAAAAATTATAATGCTATTGAAAGTGGGTTTAATCCCACTATTTTTGAGATGGACCGAAACTATGTGCTTGTAGATAATGAAAAGCCTGTTTTAAGTGATAATTATATTGTTGAGTTTGTTCATGATGCTACTGAAAATTATTATGAGAGAGGAAAATATGGTTGTCGGAGTTCTCATGTCACTAAAACACCTCTCTTTATGCTAAAAGTTTTGAAGTTACACTTGCTTTACCTTCCTATGCTTAATGCTTTGTGCTTCATTGATTTATTTTCTTATAAAATGCCTATGCATAGGAAGAGAGTTAGACTTAAATGTGTTTGATAATTCCCTCACGATGCTCTCCCTTGCGTTTCAATACTTATTCTTATGTGAGCATCATTGAAAATACTGGGCCTAGCTAAAAGGCTATAAAGAAAAGCGCTTGTTGGGAGGCAACCCATCTTTTCTTTCAGTCTTGTTTTTGATTTTCTTGATTCATGGAGTTGTTGCTTCTGTAACAACTTCATTGTATCTTTTTGTTTTGGTTTTTTGTGCCAAGTTTAGCCTCTAATACATTGAAAGTGCGAGGTGTTGTTTTGCTGTCCAGAAACAGAATTTTGTCCTTCACTGTTCGAAAATCTAAAAATCCTATGAATTTTATATTTCTCTGAAATTTTTAGACAGAAAACCTGATACTTTTATATATCTTTCGTTAGTTTTGACTTTTCTGATTTGAGGTACAGAAGTGCCTCGAAAAATTCGATCTTTACAGACTGTTCAGTTTTTGACAGATTCTGCTTTTATTTTGTATTCGTCTCTTTTACTATCGTCAAATGCGATACTCTAGAGATGGAGTGTCACATTGAGGCTTAGTAAACAGTATCTAATTCCTAATAAAGTTGTTTGTAATTTGTCTTGAGTTGAACACATGTGCATTTTAATTTATGAGCACTAACCCTCTAATCAGTTTATGAGAAGTTTTGTGTGAAGTGAGTTTTTAAGTTTTGAACGACACGATGATGTGAGAATGGAGAAAAGCTCAAGCTTGGGGATGCCCCCATGGAATCCCCCTGGAATAATTAAGAAGATTCAAGTGTCTAAGCTTGGGGATGCCCAAGGCATCCCCACTCTTCACCAACAACCATCAGGTCGTTTCGTTGAAACTACGTTTTTATCACTTTACATATTATGTGCTATGTTTGGAGCGTCTTTTTACTTTCAGTTTTGTTTGTTATTTTGCTGGTCATATCCTTGTTGGATCCTAGCTTTATTTGTGTGGGAGAGAGACACGCTCCATTCGCTTATATCTTGTTGAGTATTCTTAGCTACTGTTTGTTTGCTAGCAAGCTCTCGCTTTTATCTTATTTAGAGCTGCTAGTAGTTAATGTTAAACTCTCTTGATATTCACTTATATTTGTTAGAGAGTTGTTTTGGTTGCTTGGTTAATGTGTTAGATCGGTAAAATGCTATGCATGTGGTAGTGGTATGAAGTAGAAAAAAACCTGCATAGTCTTGTAGATCACTATGTGGATAATTTGATACTTTTCAATTGTTCCGAGACATTAAAATAACTAATGGTTAAAATGTGTTGGTTAATGGTGTTCGAGCTGATTAGTGGAGATGTGTTAGTAAAGCGTGGAGCCGTACTTTTCTGAACTAAACAACCTAAGTCAACAATGCTAATGTGTCATGAATTCTGCTAAGTTGAAAAGAAGTTCCTAGTGGGTAGTTACTGCAACGGTCGGGGAAGCCAACGGGGCACTTGTGTCGCCGCCACGATCCCTCTCGGGGTGTCTCAAACCATTTGTGGAACATTGAAACTGCTAGTTGTTTGCAATATACGAAATGCATTGTGAGTTTTGGTTTTTGGCACTTCCACTTCCATATTTTGCTAGCCTCTTCGGTGCTGCGCAATGCCCTCTCTCACATTGAGATTGGTGCATACTTCGCGAGTACATCCAACTCCGTGGGAGAACTTCATCCTGTTCTCCTACACATAAGCCAACTATCTCCCTCAAAACGGCCACCATACCTACCTATCACGGCATTTCCATAGCCATTCCGAGATACATTGCCATGCAACATCCATCATTACATTACATGACTTGATGTCGTTCTTCATTACCATATAGTTTGCTTGATCATTGAGTTAGTGTGCCGCGTGGCTTGCCACATGTTTTACATTTTTTCCACACTACGCTCGATCATGCATATCTTCTTTTATACATCATGTATTAGTCTTATGAGTTATGAGTACCAAAAAGTGTGATGATCCATTTGTAATATAGAGTGTTGCTCCTACAGTGAGGTATAAAATAAAAAAAAGAGAAAAATAAAAGAGCCCAAAGGAGGCCAAATGAGAGAGCATTCAAAAGAGCCAAGGAGGCCACCCAAAATCCAAAAAAATAGAAAAAGAGAGAGGGAGCAACACTACTATCCTTTTTACCACACTTGTGCTAGTAGCACCTACACTTCATTATAGAGAGTTCTCATGTTGTTTTAGTAGTATAACTATGTGGGGAATTAACGTTATAGAACTTGGCTTGTATATTCCAAGGATGAGCCTCCTCAAGTGAGCTCTAGGTCTTCATGAGCAAGCAAGTTGGATGCACCCCCACTAGTTCCATGGAGAGCTTTCATACACTTATAGCTCTATGTGCATCCGTTGCATGGCAATCACTACTCCTCATACAGTGTCAACTACGGGACTTCCTTCTGTCTTGTGGTTACCTTCTCCGCTGTTTGAGCCTTTCTTTTTGACCTTCCAAACCTCCATTATTGTTCTCTTTGCCATAACATCATGGTGCCAAAGACACTTCTTACTTGCACTAGTTGAGTAGACTTCGAAACAGTTGATTTGTGAAGTAGATGGATTAGGATACTTGACTTGAGCTTGGCTATTTCCATGAATGACTAATTAGATGCTTTGAAGAATGATTGATACTTTACATTGGAGACATAATTTGCAATTCTTCTTTCTAAACCTTATGTATGGTTCCATGTCTCCAACACACTTATTCATGAAAAGTTTCTAGCATTTGTTAGCTAGCGTTTGTTAATCATTCTTTGCTTAATGTCAACTATAGACAATTGTTTTGGATCACCTGATTCACATCATGTGCTTTGCATTACTATCTTGATCAAGATTATGTTGGTGGCATGTCAAGCTCAAAAATTATTTTGATTATCATTTACCTACTCGAGGATGAGCAGGAATTAAGCTTGGGGATGCTGATACGTGTCAAACGTATCTATAATTTTTGATCATGCCATGCTTGATTCCTATCATTATTACATGTTTATGCTACATTATTATATCATTTCAAGGCATTTTATTGGACTAACCTATTGACAAGATGCCCAGTGCCAGTTCCCTGTTTTTGTGCTGTTTTTATTGCAGAAAGTTACTTCTGGAAATATTCTCGGAATTGGATGAAAATTTACAACGATTTTTTATTGATGAAATATGAACCGGAGCCAGAAGGGCGACCCCGGGAGGGACCCACAGCCCTGGGGTGGGTCCCACCCACCGGTGAGAGGGAGGCCGCGGCCGGGGGACGCCCCTGCCCCTCGGGTGCCTCCGACGCCTATTAAATCATCCCCGACGCAAAAACCATAACCCCCGAAGGATTTTCCCAAATACGATACAGAGCTCCGCCGCCATCGTCGACAAGTTTCGGGGGTCAGATTGCCTGTTCTGGTACCCTGCCGGGGCGGGGATTGGCCCCCGGAGCCATCTCCACTGCCACCGCTGCCTCCGGGATGAGTTGTGAGTAGTTCCCCCGTGGACTACGGGTTTGTAGCAGTAGCTAGATGGTACTCTCTCCCCCTTGTTGTTCAATACCATGTTCTCGTGAGCTGCCCCACATGATCGAGATCAATCCGTTGTAATATGCGTTGTGTTTGTTGGGATCCGATGGATTGGCACGTTATGATCAGATTATTTATGTTTATGAATTGTTGTTGCTGCAATGTTGTTATGCTTAATGCTTGTCACTAGTGCACGAGTGGCATGATCTTAGATTTGGGCGCGTTATGTTTGCATGAATATAATTGATGCTTAGATCATATCTACAAGCTGTATGCACTTGTTATTAGTCCGGAACCGGAGACCTCGAGTGACAGAAATGGGGACATCGATGGGAATGGTTAGTAACTTGAGGATTACATGTGTTCATTGTGTGTTAATGCTTTGCTCCGGTGTTCTATTAAAAGGAACACCTTAATTGCCATTTGTTCCTTAATTGGCCCGGCTGAAACCGGATGGCAGGACAAAAGATGTTGTGCGAATTCTCATTGCGAGTAGTTACAACTATATATGGAATACATGCCTACGTATGATTGATAAACTGAATGCTTTGTCATAATTAATTAATTAGTGCAATTCTGTCAATTGCCCAACTGTAATTTGTTCACCCAATGCATGATTATTTGCTTAGGAGAGCCGCCACTAGTGAAACTATGAACCCCGGTCCATATTTCTCCATCATTGCTTTCGTGTTTCTGTTACTATTGTTCTCAAATCACTGTTGCTTTCACCTCTCTCGTGTTACTTGTGCTTCTCTAGGTGTGGCTGAATTGACAACTCAGCTGCAAAGACCTCTAAGTAATCTTTGGCTCCCCTTGAGTCGAATCAATAAATTGGGTTATACTACCCGTGAAGACTGTTGCGACCCCCTACACTTGTGGGTTATCAAGAAGCAAAAGATTTATAGATATCAACAACTATATGAGAGTCAAGTCCAACCTTAGCACTAAGCTTATTAAAACTATTAGTTTAAACAAAAGACTTAATGCAATCATAATCATAATTTATGCCTGACTCTTTACCTTTGTCGATCTCCCAACCTTCATTGTTGTGTTGAATCTTTTCAATAATATCACATTTAGCATCAATCTTCTTACTTGTAAAAGAACCCATAGAGGAAGCATCAAGTATTTCCTTGTCATGACGAGGTAGCCTTGAATAAAAATTATTAACAATAATATCCTTGGAAAGCTCATGGTTAGGGCATTTAAGTATTAATGATTTTAATCTCCCCAAGCTTGAGCTATGCTCACTCCATCACGTGGCCAAAAATTATAGATATAATTTTTATCTTGATGAATTTCATGAAGAGGATAAAATTTAGAATAAAAGAGAGACATAAGCTCCTTCCAATCCAACAAATGAGAATTGTCTAGTAGCCTATACCACTCCAATGCTTTCTCCTTAAGTGATAAGGAAAATAATTTCCTCATGATCACCTCTCTTGAAACACCTGCAATCTCAAACAAATCACATAATTCCTTAATATAAAGTAGATGATTACTAGGATGGACAGCTCCATCTCCTGCATAGCAATTAGTCATAACAAGATCAATTATTCCCATCGGTATTTTGAAAGGAATACATTCAGTAGGCGGAGTAACCTTATCCACCACAGGAGTGGTGGAGAGGTCACTCTCAAAGAGCAAATTTAAAGGACAACGTTCCATAAGCCAAACTAGTAAAATAAAAACCAGAAATGAAAAGATTTAATTGCAAGATCTAAAGAAGATACCTTCAAGCACACACCTTCTCAACAACGATGCTAGAAATTAGCTTTGTTGAAGGGAGAGAGAGTACCGCTTACCTTTCCTCCCCGACAACGGCGCCAGAAAAGAGCTTGATGTCTACTACACACTTCTATTCTTATAGACTTGTTGGGCCTCCAAGCGCAGAGGTTTGTAGGACAGCGGTAAATTTCCCTTAAGTGAGTAACCCAAGGTTTATCGAATCCACGGGAGGAAGAGGTTGAACGTATCCTCTCTCAAGCAATCCTGCAATTAAGATACATGAAGTCTCTTGTGTCCCCAACACACCTAATACAATGGCTAATTGTACAGGTGCACTAGTTCGGCGAAGAGATAGTAAAATGCAAGTGATATGGATGGTAAAAGGTGATTTTGTAATTCTGTAATAAAAATGGCAGCAAGCAAACAAGTGACAAAAGTGACTAAAAATGGTGTATCAATACTTGGAAACAAAGCCGAGGCTTCATACTTTCACTAGTGACTACTCTCAACATCATTAACATAATTAAACACATAATAGTTACCACGAAAACACATGCATGGTAGACATTACTCGGAGATCATTCTTTCGTGGATCAAATAGGATGAGAATTGCATAGGGCTACGAAAAGCACACCTTAAAGTTCGTATTCCATATCTATGGACACTTCATGTTGTCACTATCTACATCCAAGGATAGTACTAACAAACACCACAACCTATTTCTTGAATAGTCTCTTTCTTCAATAACACAAGCATCAAGAAACCTCATGATCTATTCAATCCAACAATAATAAAGAACAAACTCATGATGAAGATCCCTCTAATCTTGATGCATAGAGCCACACACAGCACCCTCACTGTCATCGTGGTACCGTGTATTCAACTATACTAATAAAGCTCATGATCACAACGAAGATCACATCATGGGAGAGAGAGATAACCACATAGCTACTTGTATAAGCCTCAGCCCCGGTGAGGGACTACTCCCTCCTCATCGCGGGAAGCAGCGGAGTTGATGGAGATGGCTCCGGCGGTCAATCCCCGTCCCGACAGGGTGCCGGAACAGGACCTTCTGAACCCCCGAAACTTGTCGGCGATGGTGGCGGAGCTCTGTATCGTATTTGGAAAATCCTTTGGGGGTTAGGGTTTTTTCATCGGGGATGATTTATAGGCCAAAGGGCGTCGCGAGGGGGTCTCCGAGGGGCAGGGACCACCCCCGGCCGCGGCCCCCCTTAGACCCGCGGGTGGGACCCGCCCCTGGCCTGTGGGTCCCTCCCGGGGTCGCCCTTCTAGCTCCGGTCCTTATTTCCTCAATAAAAAATCACCGTAAATTTTCGTCCAATTCCGAGAATATTTCCAGAAGTAACTTTCTGCAACAAAAACAGGACAAAAACAGGGAATTGGCACTGGGCGTCTTGTCAATAGGTTAGTCCGGCAAAATGCATAAAAATGATGTAATATGGTATTAAAAACATGTGACAACATCACAAAACTAGCATGGATCAATAAAAAATTATAGATACGTTTGACACGTATCATTGAACCATAAGGAGATACCAATTTTCAAAGATTCAAACATAAGATAGGCCGAACCAAGATACAAAGATCTTTAAAGGAGTATGTTCACAAGCTTAGGGATACCAATTGGAAACTAAAACCAGTTGAAAATGCCAAAAGCTAGTGAGAGCATTTAGCCAATAAAAATCAACATACTCACCATGGTAAGCATGAGGTAAAAGATCCTCAACAAATACATGAGTGTGCAAAGATGCAAATAAAATTAAGATACGCACTCATGAAGCAAATTTGGAGCCACCAAAGAATTATTGATAAAAATCAAGGTTGCTCAAAAGAAATAGGATACCAACTAAAGGGACCTCTCTCATATGTATAGGTTTCTAAGTAGACAAATCGTTGATGATTTACATCCACAAAGAAACATGTACATACAAAATGGTTAGAGAAGAAGAGAACAAGGTATCCAAAAGGAATTCATAAATATACAAACGAGATTGTTGCTTAAAAGCATAGCACATAGCTCAAATTTATCTCATTGTATATAAATGAACTTCAAACACATCAAATGCATCACACATATCACTAAGGGAACAAGAGATAGTGGAGATGCTTTGAGATATAGGCAACAAGTATCACAAAGAAAGAATACCAATTGAAGAAAAGGTTTTTGCAATTTCATCACAAATATCACAAGGATATACCAAGTGAAAGAAATAAGCCAACACCACAACAATTGCAAATGGAAGCTTTCATGCTAAGAAACAACCTACACAAGGTTGGAAATTAGAAATGTATGCATGAGGTAGAAATCACACGGTTGATGGCCCTGGATGTAGTTACCTGCGTCAAAAGAATATGGGTTAGGTTGAGACTCCAAGTGCAGAGTGTATAGTACAGGAAAGACAGTTTTCCCCACGAGGGGTGACTCGAGGGTTTAATATCGAACTCTCGGGGAATCAGTAGTGAAAGATTTATCTTCTTATCCTTCTCTTGAGAACCTACAAACAAAGTAAATTATTTTGTGCCCTCAACCTCACCAAGTGGTTGTCAAGCACAAGGTGTGAGAATGATATCAAAATAAAACAAATGCAAACAAGAAATAAATATGCAATGATGATAAATAAATATGCAAGGATGGTGGGAACAATGATGGATGATATTTTTGGGTTTTGTATTATGAATGCAAGATATAAAAGTATTTTTCTATTTTCGGATTTTTAAATGGCAGAAAATGGAAAATGATTAAAAGTTGTTGGAAAGGTGTTTCTCATGATTAAAAATGGACCGGGGTTCATGGTTTCACAAATGCACTCTCTCTTTAATAAAGTGGTAGACAATGGAACACTAGAATTAACATATGAGATTGCAAAAAAAAGGTTTCATGACAAGTTACTAATTATATGGGCATCACGTCCTAACATAGAGATCTTTTGGTTATTAATCTCTCTTACACTCCACCAAGATGTGAATTAAATCTTAGCACCTCAGTAATTAAGATAAATCAGAGTATAGCTTTAAGTCTTATGACATGAAGTTAAAATAAGAACATGCTAGATCTAGTCATGGAGAAGTGGCAATGGTCACACCCACACCTCCGGTAGCATGGTATTTTTCTTTATCCCTAGCTCTCATAAACATGCTTGATCAAAACAAGTAGACAAGAACATGGTACATAATATGCATCTAATTTCATAACTGAAACAAAACAATTGCAATCTCAAACATATATTAACTCATAAAGAGATCCACCACAAAGGAATTACATAGATGGCCGTAATCATGTTCGGCAGCTCATACTATGCTAATTAGTGAAGCTCAAAGAGAGGAGAGATACATAAGTTACTTCCACAAACCCATAGTCCAGGGGTGGACTACTCCCTCTTCATCATGGAGACGGTGGAGATGTCGTTGGGGGAGATGGAGACCACACCGGCAGCGCCCCGCCGGAGTTTCCCCCCTCCAATCTGCAGCTCCAGGTCTCTGTTTCGGTGTTTCTGTGTACCGGCGGCGCTCCCTTCCGTAAAACATCGGGGGACTATTTTTATAGTCGGTTTTAGGTCAAGACGAAGCTTCTGGAAGAAAGATCGATGGCAAAGGATCCACGAGGGCCAAGTTGGTGGGCCCCACGCGGCCAAGGAATCTGGCCATGTGGGCCCCCCTCTTTTGGCCTTCGGACTTCCACTTTTTCGCTTCCTTCGCCCCTACGCTTTGTTCCTTCCAAAAACTGATGCTCGTAAATTTTCAGGTCATTTGGACGTTGTTTGGGTCCCTGAAACATCAAAATATAGAAAATAGGATTTTCTGCCAGTGCAGAGTTAATTCCAGAAAAATAGGAAAACCTTGAAATCTTTCTAAAATCAATAGAAAACAATGATATAACCCTTATATGATGCAAATATGATTGAAATATGAGTATTAAAATGCAAAGTTCATGTATGCATTTTACATGCATCAACATCCCCAAGCTTAACCTATACTCGTCCTCGAGTATAAAGGTGATAAAACCAACATGGACTTTGCATTTTAAGACTACCAATGGATATCAACGATGATTACTATTGCTACATAAAGTCAAATGATTCATTCTTCAAAGGAGTAGAAATATGCAAGATAGATTATAAAGTGATATCAATTACTCAATGCAAGGATGTTCAATGATAATTCTCAAAGTGTAACATAGAAGAAAGTACTATGGACCAAATGTATGCATAATGAAAAGTAAAAACATCCTACAATGTTCATAGAGTACTCTTATAAAACTGAATATAAAAGGTGGACACTTTGGAAAGATATATAAATGAGTAGAGGTGAAAACATGAACAAGTTTCATCTAACTTCCAAATACTTATACTTAAGTTAATGTTTACAATGTGGTATTGGTGTCAAGCTCTCATTATCCCTTATCATAACATCGTCAATGGTTAAAGTTTAAAGTGAAAGTAAATATGAGTAGTGTGCTTGACAAATAAATGGTTGAAAGTTTCATGCCCCTTGAATATGAGTACCTACACCATGGTGTTAGTCAACTTGGGAAATAAAGCAAGTTCAAGTAAAAGCATTGTATAATAGCGTCATTAAGAGGGTTAACTGGGGTACCTCTTGTCCCAGGACATGGAACAAGCCCATGTCAAAATGACAAGACAAACAAACATAAGGAACAATCTCAACACCCTTTTTATTTACTATTGGTATAGCTTTTTATTGTGGGGTGTATCACTGAAGGTTCACATAACATGTAAGTAAATTTCCACCATGATAGCATGGCTTAGATTGGCGGCCCAGGTATCTCTCTAGCCATTTATACAACTACTTAAGCCTACTAAATTTCCACATTTATTTGGCACCATGATAAGCATCCATAAACAAAAGTACATGATATCAACTAGATATAATTTAGTGCAATGTTGAAAGCTTTCCATGTGACAGCACATTTGGGCTAACTAGCAACCAAGACTCTTGTCAAATTCACAACTTCATAATTTTAATCACAATGGTTCATGTTTATTAAATGCAATAGTAAGGTGTGAGAGCTATTTAACCAACTTTTCCATAACAATCAATATCATAAGCATTTTAATTCAGAGGTATAGATAATACAAAGTAACATGATAAACATACTCGGAATAGCATAAAGCTAATAGGTAGATATGGTGTACTCACTGGAAAAACTTTGGTTTAAGGTGTTGGAAAACAAGTTTTTACTTGTTGGAATTTTTGGGCTAGCAAAAGGGAGAAAGTTGACCGTCTAAATGCATGCACAAGTGTCCATAGAACTAACCAATCCATGTTAAACAAAGTAAAGTAACATTCAGCATCAAAACATGAATAAAAGATAGCTCTTGATAAAACACTTGCAAATTAACACTCATTAAAAAGCACATGAATCATGCAACTGTATGTATCTTTTTAAATCAACTCAAACATCCCTTTCCCAATCTTATTATAGCATCCAACTTAATTCAACCCAAACTTCCAGTAGCTCTATCATATAAAAATGATAGTGGTGGTCTCAAAACAAAAATCAAACCAAAATAAAAAGCAAATAAAAGATGCTCTAAGTTTATGCGATAAAGTGCATTGATCGAAAAACAGAAGTTAGACGTGTGCAAACCGAGAGTGTGTTGGTCTAGTGGGGTTGTATTCACATCCCCAAGCTCATGGTCCTCACCATCCTTAGATAGCTCTTGGTACATCTCCTCTAATCTTTGTGAAAAACACTTCAAAACACTGTTTCTCCCATTTCTTTTCTGTGGGGTGACATTAGTAGTGATAAACAAATGAATTACTTGCTGCATAGAATCCTTACAAAAAAATTAATATTAATGTCCAGATAGTGTATAATGTTGTATGCCTACTTATAAACTCAATTGTATCAAAAAGATTCAAGTTAAAAGTTCAAAGAATGCATCAAACAAAATGGGACAGAATCTGTCCAGAAAATTAGCAGCAGCGAAACTCATTTTTCTACCAGACTTAAATGTGTAGAAAAATTCTGAAACAATTCATGCATACAGAGGATAGAAAGTTGAAGTTACAGTAAAAATTTCAGTTCGTTCGGATTTACAGAATAGGAATTAAAAATCAAACCATGCACAGATTTGTGCTGGAATAAAATCTCCGAATGCAAATAGCAACCTTTTCAAACCAAAATGGGTAAAACTTGGCACTTTATTAAAAATTCCAGAAACTAAACTAAAAACTAAGTCTCTTGTTACAGCAAGAGGACACAAAGAAAATAAAAAAATAAAAACAACCGGGTTGCCTCCCGTAAAGCGCTTTCTTTATAGCCATATAGCTAGGCTTCTTACTTGATACTTATTGTGGACAAAGCTCATGAGGCAACTTGAACTTTGGTGTGTCCCTCTTCCTTGGGAAATGTTCCATGCACTTCTTGTGTGGAAACTGAAACTTCACATTCCCTTCTTTTGAATCAATGATAGCACCTGTGGTACGAAGAAAAGGTCTTCGAAGAATAATTGGACTAGAGGTTTTATTCCCCATATCCATGATTAGAAAATCAACAGGTACAAATGTCATATGAAACTCTACCATAACATCACTTACTTTTCCTAAAACATGTTTAATAGAATCATCAGCAAGTGCAAGTTCAATAGAGCTTTTTTCAAGATTCTTTAATTCAAGAACTTCATATAATTCTTTAGATAAAACAAAGACACTAGATCCTAGATCTAATATAGCATGGTGTGTCTCTTTTCCAATGGTTACTAGTACTTTGGGAATCCATACATCCCCAAGCTTAGGTGGTATCATAGCTTCTTGGTTGTACCTAGCAATCTTTTCTTTTAAAACATGATTAGCAATAAAAGAACCAAAACCTGCTTGGTTGGAGTTGATGGAAGGATCACTTGCAACTTTTTGTAAGATATATATTAATTCATGCAAGCTACAATTATCTAAGTTAAATAGTGGTTCCTTGACTTCATTAAGCATTTTAACTTCCTCAACTTTTCTTCCCCTATTATATAGATCGAATATTTCATAACGGTCATCAAAAACATCTTCAGGTACTTGGGCTTTTTCTAAACTTTCTTTAATTTTTTCTTCCAAAATTAAGCCATCAAGTAGAATATGAGTATTAGAAGCAGTAGTATTCATGAAAGAACCCTCACATTCAGTTATCCAAAAAGACCCTAGAGTTTTCAGACAATCCTCTATTAAATATATGCATGAGCATCCAATCTCTAAGACCATGTTCCATTCCAAAAGCTATACCTCTAAACCTTTCCCATGTTTTTACCAAAGGTTCATCCTCTTCTTGTTTAAAGGTGATAACTATTTGTCTTAGGTTACAAACAGTTTCAGTGGAACAAAATCTTTCAATAAATGAAGCTTTTAAATTGAACCAAGTGCTAAAGTTTCCAGGTGGCCATCTTAATATCCAATCTAAGGCTTTTCCAGCTAGGGAGTAGGGAAAAAGCTTAACTTTAATCATGTTAACATTGGCATGGTTCAAATTTAGCACTTTGCATCTTTCATTAAACTTCTTAGGATGAAGTATAGGATCTTCTTTTGGTTTCCCATAAAAACGGTGTTCATAAATCATTTTAGTGATATTATGATCTACTTCAAATTTCTCAACAGGGATATTCATATCTTGAGGAAAGTTTTTAACACTAAATGGACAAAAGGTTCTCTTTTCCATTATGCAAGTTTTTATGTGTTTTTAATTTTTAAATGCAAAACTGAAAATAAAATGACACTAAGCAATGCAAACTGAAATAACAAATGCAACACAAAATGCAAAACTGAAAATAAAATATGCAAACCAAACTATAAAGATGATATGCAAGACAAAAACGAAACAAAATAAAATGATTTGAAGGTAAAGATGGATAAGATGATGTTCACTTAGGTGCAACCTCCCCAAGCTTAGGTGTTACCACAAGTTGGTGATGAAGTTGACTTTGTTGTGAGATACTCCTTGGAGAAATCTTTACAGCAATGATTCCCCGGCAACGGCGCCAGAAAATTGTCTTGATGGCCCTTGACGTAGTTACCTGCGTCAAAAGAATATGGGTTAGTTTGAGACTCCAAGTGCAGAGTGTATAGTATAGGAAAGATAGTTTTCCCCACGAGGGGTGACTCGAGGGTTTAATATCGAACTCTCAGGGAATCAGTATGAAAGATTTATCTTCTTATCCTTCTCCTGAGAACCTACAAACAAAGTAAATTGTTTTGTGCCCTCAACCTCACCAAGTGGTTGTCAAGCACAAGGTGTGAGAATGATATCAAAATAAAACAAATACAAACAAGAAATAAATATGCAATGATGATAAAGAAATATGCAAGGATGGTGGGAACAATGATGGATGATATTTTTGGGTTTTGTATTATGAATGCAAGATATAAAAGTATTTGTGTATTTTCGGATTTTTAAATGGCAGAAAATGGAAAATGCTTAAAAGTTGTTGGAAAGGTGTTTCTCATGATAAAAAATGGACCGGGGTTCATGGTTTCACAAATGCACTCTCTCTTTAATAAAGTGGTAGACAATGGAACACTAGAATTAACATATGAGATTGCAACAAAAAGGTTTCATGACAAGTTACTAATTATATGGGCATCACGTCCTAACATAGAGATCTTTTGGTTATTAATCTCTCTTACACTCCACCAAGATGTGAATTAAATCTTAGCACCTCAGTAATTAAGATAAATCAGAGTATAGCTTTAAGTCTTATGACATGAAGTTAAAATAAGAACATGCTAGATCTAGTCATGGAGAAGTGGCAATGGTCACACCCACACCTCCGGTAGCATGGTATATTTCTTTATCCCTAGTGAGGCAACAAAGTAAGGTAAAATACCCAAGTGGATCGCGGAACTTCTCTCACTTTCACCGCACTAGCCACCCCCTCATTACTCCAACTAATGCACATGTTCACCCACACAAGCTCTCATAAACATGCTTGATCAAAACAAGTAGACAAGAACAGGGTACATAATATGCATCTAATTTCATAACTAAAACAAAACAATTGCAATCTCAAACATATATTAACTCATAAATAGATCCACCACAAAGGAATTACATAGATGACCGTAATCATGTTCGGCAGCTCATACGGTGCTAATTAGTGAAGCTCAAAGAGAGGAGAGATACATAAGTTACTTCCACAAACCCATAGTCCAGGGGTGGACTACTCCCTCCTCATCATGGAGACGGTGGAGATGTCGTTGGGGGAGATGGAGACCACACCGGCGTCGCCCCGCCGGAGTTTCCCCCCTCCAATTTGCAGCTCCAGGTCTCTGTTTCGTTGTTTCTATGTTTCGGCGGCGCTCCCTTCTGGAAAACGTCGGGGGAATATTTTTATAATCGGTTTTAGGTCAAGACGAAGCTTCTGGAAGAAAGATCGACGGCAAAGGAGCCACGAGGGCCAAGTTGTTGGGCCCCACGCGGCCAAGGAATCTGGCCGCGTGGGCCCCCCCTCTTTTGGCCTTCGGGCTTCCACTTTTTCGCTTCCTTCGCCCCTACGCTTTGTTCCTTCCAAAAACTGATGCTCGTAAATTTTTAGGTCATTTGGACGTCGTTTGGGTCCCTGAAACATCAAAATATAGAAAATAGGGTTTTTTGCCAGTGCATGGTTAATTCTAGAAAAATAGGAAAACTGTGAAATCTTGCCAAAATCAATAGAAAACAATTATATAACACTTATATGATGCAAATATGATTGACATATGAGTATTAAAATGCAAAGTTCATGTATGCATTTTACATGCATCAACGGTGAGAACACCTTCCTTATGAATGAGGCAAGCACCAATGCATCTCCATTGTACCTAAAACAAAATTCAAGTACAACATGGTTCCCAAACTCATTGGGTCCCATAGTAGTTAGATGAACTACAATATATAGGAAACACCACATAAATATGTGCATATAGATATGAAATTGAATTTCATGCACATCTTAGCCGATTTAGGATTCGGTGGAGTATCCCCTATATATTGTAACTAGAAAGACAAACATGCCATATAATATATATATTAGAGAAAATACATGCAAAGTCTTTCAAGAACCAAACGAGATACAACTTGGAGAAAAACACCAAGTAAACCAAGAAGAGGGCACACCAAAGTGTGACACAAAAAGGTTGTCCAAATTATATCAAAATCAAAATCAACACGTGATTGATTCCATAACACATCAACACATGAAGTGAGATATCAATAAGAATCAAATAAAACAACTCATGAGAGAAAAGAGGACACCAATTGAAAAATATACCTAAATAATAAACGAAAGCTCCCCCAAGATTCATTCATTATCTTGATATTTGCATTTGAATACAAAATGCACACACAAGGGATCATTACTCTCCATATGTTATTTACAACACTAAACTATACCAATTGAAAAATAGGATCCATGCAAGAGGCAACGAAGACAACGTAAGTCAAAATAAACACTTGGCAATATGAAGATGGTCTACAAAATCCACCACAATTATGAGTATCACTTGTCATGGACAAGGAGTATATGGAGATATTTCTCGGTAGGTATATAGGAATGATATTCAAGACCAACTTCACAACAAATAAGCATATGGCAAGGATAAGATTTAAACACAATGCTTCGAAGGAATTTGTTGGTAGCTCCAACTACTTTGAACCAACCGGCAAAGCCATGGTTAGAGAAAGATGAGGCGAATGATTTCTCAAATAGGATATGGAAATGTATATTTGAAGAAAACCACACTAAGCAAACTCATTGTCGTGGGATTATCACGGCAGATGCTACACGGGGTAGCTTACGAGAGGTGGATTAGGCGTAGGAGATTCCGGGAGCGAGATTGCAAACGCGGAGTTTACCCAGGTTCACGTCCCCGTGGTGGAGGATCGCTACATCCTGCTATAAGTCACTATGATCATGATAGATGTGTTTACATGGTGTCTGCCGGTGGCGGATGTTGTGTGGCATGTTGTGAGCTGCGTGTCTAGTTGTCCCCTCGTCTATTCGGGTGCCCCTACCTGTCTTTATATAGGTAGCCAGGTAGGGTTTACAAGAGTTGTAGTAAATTATGTGTTGGGCCTAGCTGGGCCACCTCCATAATGGGCCGCATTATACCTTCCTGAGAATACCCGGAGGCCATATCCCTGTCAGTAGCCCCCGAGCCTTCGGGTGGTTCGAAGAATCGCGTGGAGGGTCTCATGTGTCTTATGGCCGACGGTAACATTGTCTTCCTGGAACGTGGAGTCTGTGCCAGTTCATCACGCGGAGGATGGCGAGTCGTAGTAGAAGCTGCCGAAGTCGTAGTAGAGGACTCGGGTCAAAGTAGAGGCTGCCGAAGTCGTAGTAGAGGACTCGGGTCGAAGTAGAGGCTTCCGAAGTCGTAGTAGAAGACTCGGGTCGAAGTAGAGGACTCAGGTGTGCCGCACGTCCATGCCGTGGTAGTCGTCTAGACTTTAAGTCGTAGCCATGGTCGGGGACGATGTTGTAGTTGAGCCCCCGAGCGTCGGTTTTGCGGAAGAAACTCAGGGGCAATGTCGTTGTTGAGCCCCCGAGTCTCTAGCCAAGTTGGAGAGTCGGGTAAGTGTACCCAATGAACACGTAGGGAGCGTCACCGAGTCGGAAGTGCATCGACCCGGTGTGTCGAGTAAGCGTAGTCGATGACCACGTAGCGGAGCGTCACCGAGTCGGAAGTACATCGACCCGATGCCCCATTGAGATAGTTTGTAGTCAAGGGATATTGCTTAGCAAGCCAGGAACACTCGACGGATCGGGTCCTGTTAACTGCACTCGGGCAAAACAATGCTAAGCTACTTCAAGTTCGAGTCCCCGGACTCGAACCCGGAAAGGCAAGTGTAGCCAAATTCATGCCGCGGAGGCCTTACAGAATCTTGACTCTCGCAGTATGTGTGGTACCCAACGCGTCCGTCGGGGTTCTCTTCATACCGTGGGTACAGATATTTACTGAGTAGGCGCAGTCTGAGGCGGCTCCCAGGCCGGTAGAGCGGATCTACGGGTCTTACCTTCACGTCGTAGACGTGGCATCTAGAGATCTGTTGCCGTGGAGGCAATCTGGGAAACGCAGCTTTTCGAGTGCGTACATCGACCCGTATGTGGGTTATTGTGTTTTTAAGCCTTCCCAGGAGGTACTCGACTGGGAGGGACCGATGGAGGTAGCCCCCGAGTCTCTGGCCGAGTGGAAGAGTTGGGCGGAGACTAAGAGTCGAAAGTCCATCGGTTCACATGGAGGAGAATCACCAAGTCGGAAGTGCATCGACGGGTGGACGGAATCGACACAGCGGAGTGGATGTGGCAGACTCGACGCGGCGGACAGAGTCGACACGGCGGAGTGGATGTGGCGGACGGAGTCGAGCGACGTTTAGCCGCTAGGACTCGAATCCGGACTTATGTGGCGCAGCCCCCGAGTGTCAGGTGCGCGACCAGAGCTCCTGGTGGGAGTAGCCCCCCGAGTGTCTGGTCGATTCGCAGAATCGGGCAGAGACTTAGAGCAGCATATCAAGTAGGCGTAGTCGATGCGTCGGGTACATTGATGACCTTGTGATGACCATACTAATAGTGTTTTGAGAGCGAATCACTTTCCATGAAATTCAGTGCGGTTGGAAGAAACTTGATAATAATAAATCTGATGCGGGTGCAAAGAAACTTGATAATAATAAATCCGATGCGGGTGTAAAGCACCCGACTTTGAGAATTCCGATGCAGACTATAGAGAGCCCGACTTCGAGAAGTCCTGTGCGGACTATAGAGAGCCCGACTTCGAGAAGTCCTGTGCGGACTATAGAGAGCCCGACTTTGATAAGTCCGGTGCGGGTTATAGAGAACCTGACATTGAGTAGACCTGTGCGGGCTATGGAAAGCCCGAGTTTGATAAATCCGGTGCGGGCAATAAAGAGCCTGACTTTGATAAGTCCGGTGCGGGTTATAGAGAACACGACTTTGATAAACCCAGTGCGGGCAATAAAGAGCCCGACTTTGATAAATCTGGTGCGGGTTATAGAGAACCCGACTTTGATAAGTCCTGTTTGCGAGTGTAGCATAATCAATTCTCGTCGGGTGCACGCCCAGCGCTCCCGATGGGAGTAGCCCCCGAGTATCGGGTGCCGCCGACCCGATGTTGTATTAGGTTCCGTTGAGGGACTTGACGCGGTGGACGTCTCGGAGTAGATGCGAGGGACTCGACGCGGCGGACCGGAGTCGACGCGGCGGAGTTAATGCGAGGGACTCGACGCGGCGGAGTGGATGTAACATTGAAGGAGTCGATGCTTGGTTATACGGGGGCGAGAGTGTTCAGCCCCCGAGTCCGACTTTGTCGAATCGGCGGGTAGCACATCTGCAATGACTAAAAGGAAAAAATCTTTGTACACTATATGGCGCAGCCCCCGAGTGTCGGGTGCGGCCGAAGCAGGTTATATGTGTGGCTAAGTAGCCTTATTGACTGCAGAAATTAAATATAAGAACGGCTTAGCTATTGAGGACGCGTAGATCGATGTCGCGACGGCATAGCGGGTCAATGACGGTCGTAATTGTCCGCGATGAGGACTCCAAGGCATGGACGATCTCGACTACAGCGGAGTCGATGTAACCGTAGATGATGCGGCGGGCGGAGCCGACGCTGAGACGTCGTGGTTGTCGAGTCGAGGACGCCATGGCTGTCGAGTCATGGACACCGTGAAGTGAGTCCGCGGACATCCACAAACAGTCGTGGTCGGTGTAGTCGAGAGCGATGTAACCCCAGCCAGCTTGACGAGAGGCGAAGATTTTCGGATGGTTGGCGGATGGCGGTCGCAGTTGTCCTTGATGCTGGCGAATTCAGTCGCGATGCTGGCGAGAACAAAATCGTCTATGGCGGGTCGATGTGAAGTTTAAAAACTTTGATACGGTGTTGGTGACGCGGTTTGCTCGCAGGACCGTAGAGGTCGATCAAAGCGGAGTCGACATAACCGGAGCCGATGTAGCAAGCTGGCCTTCCGATGGATCTTTTTGCTTCTTCTTGATTCTTCAAACGCCTGATCTTATTGACTTGTACTTGTGCTATGTATGAACGTAGATTGAATTTTCTCGTTCACTTTGATCCACGGGAGTGCTAGTATCTTTTTCTTTTCTTTTTTCTTCCTTGTTTTGATTGACTCATCTTCTCACGTGAGGCACTGCTGCCTCGGGACTTGATCCATCTTTTCTTTGGAAATCGCATGGTCTTGACGAGCCGGCCGTAAACAAGATTTGTCAAGCGAGTCGACGAATTCAGAACTCTATTTTCCATCGGACTCGGAGATTGCAGCTGGCCGGGCATGACACCACACTGCCTGCGGGGCGTTCCCGATCCGTCAGATCGATCTGCGGTCGGGCATGGATACAATCCACGCGATCAGAATTGAAGATGAACCTGAACGCGCTTCTTTGACGTAGGCGAGCTAGCAAGATGCGATCTAGAGCATGTCGGCTCAACGGATCACGAGCGCGCCGGCTCGATGGATCGCGCGTAGGTGGCCGAGCCGATCCAATCGTGTGCGTCGAGGCGAAGCTGGTGGTGAGCCCCAGACGCGGATGCGATGTGGCGGCGAACTCGCCGCCGTTGCTGAAGGTTGTTGACGACGAGGGATCCCGCCCGGATGACCACTCCAAGCGCCGCGATTCCCACAGACGGCGCCAACTGTCGTGGGATTATCACGGCAGATGCTACAAGGGGTAGCTTACGAGAGGTGGATTAGGCGGCGTAAGAGATTCCGGGAGCGAGATTGCAAACGCAGAGTTTACCCAGGTTCACGTCCCCGCGGTGGAAGATCGCTACATCCTGCTATAAGTCACTATGATCATGATAGATGTGTTTACATGGTGTCCACCGGTGGCGGATGTTGTGTGGCCTGTTGTGAGCTGCGTGTCTAGTTGTCCCCTCGTCTATTCGGATGCCCCTACCTGGCTTTATATAGATAGCCAGGTAGGGTTTATAAAAGTTGTAGTCAATTACGTGTTGGGCCTAGCTGGGCCACCTCCATAATGGGCCGCATTATACCTTCATGAGAGTACCCGGAGGGCATATCCCTATCACTCATAAAAACAAGATACAAAAGAAAAAATAGACAAACTAGATCAAATTGGAACTTGTTTGAGCAAAATATGCCACATGGGAACAAGATAATCTACACTATCAACTCTAAGTGGCACAACCTCAAATGTTCACGTTTTCTTGGATTGTAATAGACACATAGCTTATTACTCCCCCATAACATGATAATTTTTTTTAACAAGAGGCAAATAAAATCCAACTAGAGAAATTAATGGACATTATAAAATTTGAATTTCTCATGAGTATGACACATACCACATAGAGACTTAGATAATACTGATATATCAACACTAAGTGGTATTCCTCATGTATACACATTTTAGGATTGTGAATTGCACAAAGCATATGACTCCCCCAAAATGGGATAATCCATTAATATCTCAAAAGATCCAACTAAAAACTACACAAGATTTCAATAAAGACTCAACACAAAGTTTACACATACACGATACACAACTAAAATACACATACTTGATTTCTCAAGATAAGTAAGAGAGAAGGACATCATATACAAGCACATGCTAGGAACAAAACTAACACATGCAAGGGAGCAAGCAACTTTCAATGTATATATGAATTAAAAACAAGTTACCATAAGGAGGAACATTGGATATGAGATAGATATGTGATAATCCAATTGACTTGGCTTGATGAAATATAACCATGAAGATCCATTAATTCTTCAAATGATAGCCAAGTCTCTAATGTTGTCCACAAAAACCTATTGATCAAGTTTGAGCTTGTTGGTCCCCAACCAAGTTGGGTCCTAAGAGGTTAGTCACAATAGGCTTGGCAACCCAAATGGTTATTTTCTTGACACCACTATGAGTTCCCACATATTTGGCAAACACATTGCCAACTCTATCCTTTCTAAGTGAATAAACATCATCAATTAAGATGGGGTTGGATAGGTTACCGATGGTGCATGAAGAAGCAAAGTGACCCTTGCCACGGCAAAGGTAGCAACATCGACTCTTTTCTTTCTTCTTAATAGGCTCCTCAAATTGAGAAGCATTGACTTGAGTCTTCTTAGGAGGTGGCCTTTGTTCAACCCATGGTTGAGCATGGGATTGAACAAGAGGCCGCTTCCCTAGTTGCTTCTCACTAAGAGGCTTCTTCTTCATTGGGCAATCCCGAACATGGTGCCCTTCTAGCTTGCACTTGAAGCAAATGATCTTGGCCGGATTCTTGACTTGTACTTGGCCCTTCTTCTTATCAATCTTGGACTTGTTCTTGTTGTTGGAGTTGAATCCAAGTCCACTCTTGTCATTGGGGGATTGTTGCACACTCAACATGTTGTCAAGTGCACTCTTTCCTTCATGACGCTTTACCAAGTCTTTCTTCAAAGAAGCGACTTGGGCCTTGAGGTCTTTTATTTCCTCTACATGGTTAGTGGCAACAAAAGCACTAGAGGAAATAGAAGCTTCATTGTTAGAGCAACACGGCAAGGAAAGTAATTCATCACATGATGTACCAACATTTTGAGTGGATGAACTACTAGGAGTAGCACATGGCAATATAGCATTTTTAGTTAAAGTTATGCTATTATCCACATGAGGCTCACAAGATGTTACCTTGGTAGTGATAGCCTCATGAGCTAAATTTAGACTAGCATAGGATGCTAGAAGATTATCATTAGAGCTAGATAGCTTTTCATGACTTTCTTCCAACTTCCCATACTTGCTAGTTAGCAACTCAAGTTGAGCCCTTAGCTCAACATTCTCCTTCAAAATAGATGCTTCACAAGAAGTAGATTTAGTAAAACAAGCATCATTAACATTAGGAATGGAAGAAGAAAACTTGGCAAGCTCATCCTTTAAGCTAGCATTTTCCTTTTTAGTGACTTTATATTTAGCATGAGCATGGTCACGTTCCTTAGTGAGGTTAGCAATAATTTCATTATTAAGCTCCTCAAAAGATTCGAGTTTCTCCTCAAGAGAAGCCCGAGTCTCTTGCTCTTCCTCAAGGGCATCCTCTAGCGATGCCTTTTCCATAGCATCCTCTCTTTCAATATTCCCTTTTTCCACAAGGCTCGCTTCCAAAACCTTAATAGTAAGCCCACGCTCAATTAAGATTTCCATAATTTCAAAGAGGATAGCATGAGCATTTTTATTTTTAGGAGGGCATTTAGGACCATTAGACCTTTCTTATGAAAGGATTCATCATCATCATCCTCATCATCTTCTTCATCATTATTATCATTATCATTATCATTACTACTAGAAGATTTAGCCATAAGGAAAAAGATGGTAGATGAAGAAGAACAATTAATTATTGAACTACTCAAGTTCACATCTTGTTCCATAGCTAATTGGGTTTCCTCTACATTATTATTCATACAAGAGTTAGAGGGAACACAAGCATTTTTATCATGGCAAGAGATTTATCCAAGCAATTTTTGGATGATATACGAGGACTATCAACACTAGCATGTATTACATTTATAGTGCTATGTGTGTTGAGGTCTAAAGATGAGGCATTGCAACAAGATAGAGATAAAAGATCATCAACAATGAGCTCACTATCATTATTGCAACACCTATCACTACTCACCATCACATTAGTTTGTGGCTTACCATATTTTGGTGAAGTAGACGAAGTTGAGAACTCATTACGCCTGGAGGTGGAGGGAGTACAATCATCCTCAATAGTCATGGACTTGCCGTATTTATCTTGAAGCTTTGTCCACAATTCATGAGCATTCCGAAGAGGCATGATTAACTCAAAAACTACAACACTCAAAAATTTGCAAAACTCATTAGAAGCTAGAGCATCCAGATATAAGTTTTTCTCATCCTCTAAAGTCATACTTTCGTAGTTCTTTGGAGGAGAAAAACCTATATCTAAGATACGCTCAATATTGGGGTCCAAGACCCGTAAGTGACTAAGCATATGAGTTTTCCAAACATTAAAATTTTGTGCCATCGAATATAAAAGTGGGATCATGCACTAATTCTCTAAACAACAACTTTACTCTCTAGGCGGTAAAGCCCAAAAATAGATCCGAGGCTCTGATACCAATTGAAAGAACAAACGATGTCGCCTAGAGGGGGGGGGGGCTGAATAGGCGATTAAAACTTTTCCGGTTTAAGGCTTGATAATTGCGGAATAAAACTAGATGTTTAAATTAACAAGCCAACAAACTAAGTAAATTAGGCTCACCTATGTGCACCAACAACTTATTCTAAGCAAAACAAACAACAAGGTGATAGGAAGATATAAAACTTCAAGCACGAAGGCTATCACAATGTAAATTGCATAAGTAAAGAGCTCGGGTATAGAAATAACCGAGGCACGTGGGGACGAGGATGTATTCCTGAGTTCCTCCTTGTTAAGGGAGTACGTCTCGTTGGAGGGGTGTGAGCTCGCCACAAGAGGCCTACTCAAGATGCCACAAAAGGCCTCACTCTATTCTCCGATGAACCTCACCCCAAGGGTTAGGTTCACCTTCCACTATCGGAATCCTTCAAGGCGGAATCCGGAGCCTTTACACCACTAAGCTTGGGGCACGCATCCACAACCGAATTGGAGGCTCCCAAGAATCACCACAACACCGTCTAGGGTCCAATGACCCAAGAGTAACAAGCTCACAATCTTCACTTCCACGAATCTTCGTGGAGAGAGCAAACCGATGCACCAAATGCAATGGCAAGAGCACAAGTGCTCAAATCCTTCACTCTCAAATTCCAACTAAGCAACAAATGCTTTGGGGGGAATAAGAGAGAAAGAATAAAGAGGAGAACCACAAAAGAACTCCAAGATCTAGATCCACTAGGTTCCCCTCACTTAGAGGAGAGATTGATTGGTGAAAATATGGATCTAGATCTCCTCTCACTTTTCCCTCAAAGATATACAAGAATCATGGGAGGGATTGAGAGGGAGGCAAGCTTTCTAAGGTCAACAATGGTGGGGGAGAGAGGAAAAATGTGCTAGAAGAACCTCTAGCCCCTTTGGGGAAGAAGGGGGGCCATTTATAGGTCCCCACGAAAAAGAGCCGTTGCAACTCCGGCCTAGGGCCGGAGACTCCGGTGCACCTCCAGACCAGGGTCCAGTACCGCACCGCATTTTGGACGAAAAATAAACTGCACAGACCAGAGACTCTGGTCTAGGGCCAGAGACTCCGGCCTACCGAAAAAACTGCAGAAACATCAACACGAAAAAGAAGATATCTTTATCATCCGAACTCCGTTTTTGATGTTCTTGGGCTCATTGGAATCGCAACGAAAAGCTCTACAAGAATATACAGAGAAACATCATTGTTCATGTAAGCCCCACTTAGCGGAAATAAACATTTCGCCAAGTAGAACCACAATTGGATTACATCACATGCACAAGTACGACACAAAAAGATAAATAAACATAGTTCGAACTACTTTTATTACATCACAGGGGATCATACGCCCCGAATACAGCGGAAGCAAACACTCGTCTGAGTACAGACTACATCAAAGGCCAAAGGACGGAAAATAAAAGAGGGGACCCGACCACGGTGGTCTCAGGCTGCCGCCTAGGATCTCGATCTACTCGTCGTAGTCAGCGTCGAACTCTACGTAGTAGCCACCATCTGGATCGTCAAATTCTGATGTCGCTCCTGCATCGGTGAAAACACGGGCACCGGACACCCGATGGTATGAGTACGGGGGTACTCAGCAAGTCTAACGCACAAGAGGAAAAGAAGGTACGATGCACATGAATTGGGGTTGAAAAGGGGCTTTATGTGGACTTGCAGCAGCAGCACCTAACAACTACAGAAGACACGCTACAACTTGCGTCTAATTAGAATAAGGGAAGAGAGCGCTTGCGCTACTGGGCTAAACTACTCACCAAGCAATACCCGTCCTGAGACAACTCCATCGTATCATATACCCACGAGGAAGAAGTCCGGACACTCACACGTTGATCAAATTTTAGCAGGTTTATTATTCGAATATAGCTATTTACTAGTCAATTTAGCTATTTAAGATATACGGTGATATCTATGATCTTTTTAGCCAGCACATTACCCAAGTCGTCCATAACCGCGGACTCGGCTTTTCGAAAAGATTTACCCCTGCAGGGGTGCCCAAATGTAACCATACACGTTCGATCAACCACACGCCACAAAGGCAAAAGGTATCTCACCACGACCTTCCCCTTCACTACTACATTGGATAGAGAGCCACCTATCTGAGACTGATCCACGTGGGGAGCCCGGCCGAAACTCCTTTGCGGGCCCAAACGTTGCGTGGACGGCTTCGGGAGGATAACACTCATAGCTCCTCCTTCCACATGCGGTTAACGCTCGTGCCTCAAACCTATATGCGCCCCCCATAGTTGTAACCTCTCATCTTCAACATGCATCGTGCGTATGCTCCAAATGGTAAACACCCAAACTACTTTGTGGCTCCCTAACCAATATAACAGATCCGGTACTGAGTTGCGGGGGGTTCCATAAGTCTTCCCACGTGTGGGTAGGGCACTCATTCTTGGATAAGCGGAAAAGAACGGTTTTTCCTAGGCGACACTAGCAGAACAAATCACCATAGCTGGCCTTCCGCCGGTGCCTTATCATTAATAAAATAAAGTGATTCCCACATAGCAAGTCTTCAATTATTAAGATATACCAGCTAAACATGTGATATACCACAATCAACTCCTAAGCATGCTAGTAGATAGCAACTTGAAAACAAGCATCGGATATAGGCAGGCATATCAGGAATAACTGGAGTTCTATCAGGCTATGCAGTTCTAGTAGGAATCGTAAGACACAACAGAACAGAAGTCCTAAAGCATGCAAGACAGGGATAGGCATCACATGAGAAAGTTGGGGAGGGGCTGCTTGCCTGATGGCTCAGTAGCCTGGTACTGGGCTAGATCCTCGGAGGTGTCGGGGTACTCAGCAACGTCGTCGTCTACGGTAACCCCAAACATTACAAAAAGGCAAGATCAATACAAATGCTTTCAAACAAGCATGATGACATGACAAATTTAAATATGCAGCAATTTAAGTGATAAACATTTTATTAGGCATTTTAAATTAGGGTTTAGCAATTTAATTATCAAATATGGCAATTAGGGCATTTAATTAACTCAATTAATTGAATTTTCAATTTACCCTAAAGTTAAATTAACTAAAACATGCATGCAAAATTAGATTTAAGCAGATAACATTTTTAGCTTTAATTTGATATAAAATTAATAATTTTTGGAATTGTAGAACAAAAGTTATGAATTTTGCAAGATTGATTAATTAGCAAAAGATTTATTTATTTTAGACATTTAAATTTATTCCAAAAATCAAACAAAATTTATATTTGAATAAATTACATTTTTCTGATTTCAAAACATATTTTTATTATAATTTTTGAATTAGAAAAGGCCAAAAATTAAATGTTTTCAAAACTGGACAGAAACATATAAAAAGGACCTAGTTGTAAAAGTTTTCAAAAACTGGGGTTTTCTGCAAAAGGTTCCAGATCTGGATCTGAGATTTATTTTTGCACCGGAGTGAGATCTACTCTAGTGTATGACATGTGGGAAAAGGGGGGTTTTATTGTGCGCCATCAGGGGATCGAACCCGGTGCGATCGAAGCGGAGCAGGGAACAAGACCAACTGGGCTGGCATCGGATCATGTCTAGACGAGGGGATCGGACTCCTAAGTGTTAGATCAGCGCGTTAACTGAACTTGACACGACAAAAGTTCAGACTTCAGAGTTGTGGCGACCACAGCGAGGCGCAGGTGACCGGCGGCGACCAGAGAAGGGCGGCGCGGGTGAGGGCTCGTGCGTGTGCAGGTGCTGGTGTGCGTGTGCGTACAACGAGGTGTGCAGGCGTGTGCATATCGGGTAGGGCAGAGGAGCTTGAGCTCATGCCCGTGCTCGTCCATGGCGACCTTCAGTGGAGCCGCTCGAAGGCAGGCCTCCCAGAGCAAAGGGGAAGACGGAGAAGGGGCCCTAGGGCGGCGGTGTGCTCACCCAGATCAGCGGGAAGGGGGATGGCTCGAAGGACGAAGGCGACGAGTTGGGGTAGATGCGGTAGTCGACGGTGACCGGAACGTGCTCCCGCGCCCCGCGGGCGTAGACGAAGGAGAGGAAGGAGTCCTTGGCGTATCCAGCTCCGGATCCGCTCATGGATGACGAAGACGACGTGCTCGTCCTTGCTAACCCGGCGCGGTGATCTCCATGGCAACGTGCTCCTCTGGCTGGTTTTGGTGGGGCTCAGGACGGAGGAAGAAACGGAGAGGGAGGAGAGGAGGAAGGGGGAAAAAAGGTGGCGGCGCGAGGGAGGAAAGGTGGGAGCTAGGGTTTGGTGGGGGGAGAGGCACTCGGGGGCTCGCTTTATAGAGGGTAAAGGAGGCTGGCGTGGCATGGCGCGGCACTGCGCTGCGAGGGCGACGGCACGGAAGCGAGGGCGCGACAACGACGTGCGCGCCTCTGTACTGGGAAAAGGACGAGGCGAAGGGGTACGCTGGGCTGCGGAGTAGAGTTGGGCCTAAAGGAAGAGATGGGCCAGGAAGGAAGAGAGAAGAGAGAAGGAGAGGGAAGAACTGGGCTGCAACCTTTTTTTTCTAGTTTTTTTCTTCCTTTGTTTCCTTTTCTTTTTCTAGAGAAAAGAGAGAGACGGAAATAAATAGAGAACATTTTATTTGTACCAAAATAATTATATTATCAACACAACTTGGTAAACTTGTTTATTTGCTTGACAAGAAAAATAATATTGGTTTTATTTGTTTGGTTGTAAAAAAATAATTAGCACACGAGTGATGGTGACATAAACTTTAAACCATATTATTTATTTGAAATTTTGGAAAAGCAACAAATGCAACCAAAATTAAGATGATGCCATGATGATGCAACAAATTAAAGTAACAAGCAAGAAATTAAAAGGGGATTACTTTTGGGATGTTACAATTCGCCCCCCTTGAAGGAATCGTGCCCCGAGATTCCTAAGGAGTGTAAAGGTCTGGATACTCGGATCGAAGGTGATCTTCGCGTTCCCATGTTGCCTCTTTGTCGGAGTGGTGAGACCATTGCACCTTGAAGAACTTGACTGACTTGTTGTGGGTGCGACGTTCAGCCTCGTCAAGAATACAGACAGGATGCTCATGATAGGTGAGGTCTTCTTGAAGATCGATTGTTTCGTGATCAACTGCACGGCCTGGATCTTTGAAGCACTTCTTGAGTTGGGACACGTGAAAGACATCGTGAACCTTGGAGAGCTTTTCCGGTAGGCCAATTCTCCACGCCTGGAAAGAACTAGAAAAGGACCAATGTATCTCGGAGCCAACTTGCCTTTGATACCAAGGCAGTGAGTGCCTCTCAGAGGAGTGACACGAAGGTAAGCGAGATCACCAGGAGCATAGACCATATCTCTGTGCTTGCTATCATAGTAGCTTTTCTGCCGTGTCTGAGCAATTTTCAAGTTCTCTCGAATGATGCGAACTTTTTCTTCTGCCTCTTGTATGATGTCAGGACCAAAGAGTTGACGTTCTCCAGTTTTAGACCAGTTGAGAGGAGTCCGGCACTTGCGGCCATACATAACTTCAAAGGGGGCCATGCCCAAACTTGCTTGGTAGCTGTTGTTGTAGGAGAACTTAGCATACGGGAGGCAATCTTCCCATTTCATGCCGAAGGAGATAACACAGGCTCTGAGCATATCCTCAAGGGTTTGATTGACTCTTTCCACTTGACCACTAGTCTGAGGGTGATAAGCTGTGCTGAACAGGAGTTTTGTGCCCATTGCTTCCTGAAAGCTTTTCCAGAACCTTGAGGTGAAAAGACTTCCACGATCTGAACTGATTTCCAACGGAACACCATGAAGAGGAACGATCTTTGTGGCGTAAAGCTCCGCCAACTGGACTGCTGAGATAGACTCTTTGACTGGAAAGAAGTGAGCGACCTTTGAGAGACGGTCGATGACAACGAAGATTGCATCATTGCCTTTCTTGGACTTAGGGAAGCCTGTGATGAAGTCCATTTCAATTTTGTCCCATTTCCACTCAGGAATTTTCAACGGTTGCAACAATCCTGGTGGTCTCTAGTGTTCTGCCTTGATTCTGCGACAGACATCACATTCTGAGACATAGCGAGCAATTTGACGCTTCATTCTGGACCACCAATATACTTGCCTGAGATCCTGATACATTTTGGTGCTTCCCGGATGGATAGAAAGAGGAGTGTCATGAGCTTCTTTGAGGATCAACTCTCTTAAGGTTTCAAGTTTGGGAACCACAATGCGTCCTTCAAACCGCACAGTTCCATTGTTGTCAAGAGAGAAGCACTTATACTTTGCCGTGCCAAGGAGAACATTTTCCTTTATTTTATTGACAGAAGGATCACGGAGCTGAGCTTCTCGGATTTTGTCCTCGAGAGTGGGAGTGACTGAGAGACTTGCAAGGTAACCTTGAGGAACAATTTCCAGGTTTAGCTTGCGGAATTCCTCATGGAGTTCAGGTTGACTTTCCTTGATCATGAGGTTGTTGCAATAATATTTGCGACTGAGGGCATCGGCCATGACATTAGCCTTGCCTGGGGTGTAGTTGAGAGTGAGATCAAAGTCTTTGATGGTCTCGATCCATCTCCTTTGCCTGAGGTTCAGATCTGGCTGAGTGAAGAGGTACTTGAGGCTTTGGTGGTCGGTAAAGATTTCACAAGTCTTGACCATGAGATAGTGACACCATGTTTTGAGGGCATGCACGACAGCAGCAAGTTCAAGGTCATGAGTAGGATAGTTGAGCTCGTGAGGGCGCAACTGGCGAGAAGTGTAAGCGACGACTTGACGGTTTTGCATGAGGACTCCGCCTAGTCCTTGGAGAGAGGCATCACAGAAGACTTGGAAGGGCTTGGAGGTATCAGGTGCAACTAGGACAGGAGTAGTGGTGACCTTTTTCTTTATGAGCTGGAAGCTTTCTTCACATGCGGGACTCCAGATGAATTTCTTGTCTTTCTTGAGGAGTTCGGTGGGGGGCTTTGTGATTTTGGAGAAGTTTTCGATATAGCGGCGACAGTAGCCGGCCATACCTAGGAGGCTTCTGAGTTGCTTGACTGTTTTGGGAGTAGGCCAGTCGAGGATTGCTTGGACTCTTTCTGGGTTAACAGCGATGCCTTCTCCAGAGATGACATGCCCAAGATAGGTGACTTCAGGAAGCCAGAACTCGCACTTGGAGAACTTGGCATAGAGGCGCTGTTCTTGGAGTTTTGTGAGGACGAGGCGCATATGTTCAGCATGCTCTTCGTCGAACTTGGAGTAGATGAGGATATCGTCGAGATAGACCACCACGAACTTGTCGAGGTACTCCTTGAAGACAGAGTTCATGAGACGAGAGAAGTTGCTGGAGCATTTGTGAGACCGAAAGACATGACGGTGTACTCGTAGAGACCGTAGCGAGTGGTGAAGGATGTTTTAGGAATGTCTTCTTTCCTGATTTTTATTTGGTGATAACCCATTCTTAGGTCCATTTTAGAGAAGACCTTTGCACCAGAAAGTTGATCGAAGAGATCATTTATTCGAGGAAGAGGATATTTGTTCTTGATTGTGCGGAGGTTGACAGGACGATAGTCGACGACAAGACGACTTGTTTTGTCCTTCTTCTTCACCAAGATGGTGGGGCATCCCCACGGAGAAGAACTTGGTTGGATATAGCCTTTGCTTTCCAGGTCCTCGAGCTGTTTCTTGAGCTCGATCAGTTCAGGGGGACCCATTTTGTAAGGCCTTTTGGAGATAGGAGCGGTGCCTGGTTCCAGCTCGATGACGAATTCAATAGCTCTGTCGGGTGGCATACTCGGGAGCTCCTCCGGAAAAACATCGGGAAAGTCGCAAACGACTGGAACATTTTGGATTGCCTGGAGAGGATCGACGTTTAGAGCAAAGAGCTGGACAGAAGGTGGAGAGTTTGGAGAATAGACTATCTGGCCAGAGGGGTGAGAGAGAGTGACCGTCTTCGTAGCACAGTCGATTTTGGCTTTATTGGCTTTCAACCAATCCATGCCTAGAATGATGTCGATGTCCGAGTTTCCAAGAACTATGAGGGAAGCAAGGAACAAGTGACCTCCGATGAGAATTTCATTCCCATTGCTTATTTTGGAAGTTCTCATGAGTGCTCCGGGGGAATGAACCTTTAACATGGAAGATAAGGAATCTAAGGATAGCTCATGTTTTTCTGCAAAACTTTTTGATACGAAAGAGTGGGAAGCACCAGTATCGAACAAAACTTTAGCATCAACTGAGTTTACTGGGAGTGTACCGAGGACAACTTCTGGAGCTTGCTGAGCTGCATCAGCGTTGAGGTGGTTGACCCTAGCTGCACGTCCCTGAGGCCTAGTGTTGGTGTTGAGAGGCCTCTGCGGGGCAGGTGCACGCACCATCGCCTGAGTCGGAGCAGGGCGAGGCTGCGGTGGTGGAGGAAGCAGGTTCTGCGGGCACTGAGGTGAGATGTGGCCCTCCTAGCCACACTTGTAGCAGGTCGGTGCAGGACGAGAACCCATCGGCCTTGGCAGTGCCGCGATGGTCCTGGGAGCAGGGGTGGGTGGGCGTGGAGCAGACCCTGGAGTACCCGGAACATAGGTGCAACGTGCGAGGGCACTGTTGGGCACCCACACTCTGCGCTTCTGAGCTGGTCCGACGTTCTTGCCTGAGGAAGAGACACCTTCACGAGCGTGCTTGCGAGACTCCTCAAACACAGCACGTCCGTGCTCGGCCTTGAGCGCGGTGTCGACAAGCTCCTCGAAGTTCTGCGTCTTGATGAGGTTGAGCGCGTACTTCAGTGCCGGGTTGAAGCCCTTGCGGAAGCGAGCTTGCTTCTTGGCATCAGTGGACACCTCGTCTCCAGCGTAGCGGGAAAGGTTGTTGAAGAACCGACTGTAGCTGAGGACGTCCATGTGGCCCTGTGTGAGAGAGCAAAACTCCTCGCGCTTGCGCTCCATGAGTCCGTCGGGGACGTGGTGATGTAGGAAGCTAGCCTTGAACTCCGGCCAGGTGGTAGTCGTGCCGGGGGCTCTCATGGCCTGGCGGTTCTCCCACCACGATGCCGACTCGCCGCGTAGGAGAAAGGTGACGAAGGGCACGTGGTCATCAGGAGCCACCCGTGCCGTGAGAAGGGTCCTCTCCATCTCGCGAAGCCAGTCGTCAGCGTCGAGGGGCTCAGTCGGAGAGGCGAAGATCCTGGGGTTGAGGTTGAGGAAGTCCTTGAGTGAGACGCGACCGTTGCCCTCGTTGCGGTTGTTGTTGTTGTTTTGCATCATCTGGTTTGCTTGTGTCTGCGCCAACTGCGCCACCACTTGTGTCAGCTGCGTCAACATCTCCGACAAAAGGTGGCGGAGGGGGCGGAGGTGGGTTGCTGTTACCCCTCGTCATCCTGAGGATAACGACAACATTGGTAAGCACCAGATAAAGATGACAAGATTTGCCGAAAGCAACAGATAAAAAGGATAAACAGGGAAACAAAGACGAATTGACTGAAGCAACATTTCTTTTCACCATAGCATAGGTCCAACCTAACGTACTACGGAAAACCCCGAACACGTGAAACCCTAATTTTGAAACTTTTAGGAAAGGAGAGAAAAAATCATTTCACTTCCTTACCAGAAAAAGAGGGAGGGTGGGTGGGGAAAGAAATAAAGAGAACATAGTTCCTACTCTCGCGTATAATTTTTCCTGAATAGCTACTAAAATAATTTCTAGACTCAACTACGACCAGTAGAAAAAGGCTCCTAAAGGCGGTCCATGCTCTGATACCAATTTGTAAGCCCCACTTAGCGGAAATAAACATTTCGCCAAGTAGAACCATAATTGGATTACATCACATGCATGTAACACCCCAAAAATTCGTCCCTAATTTTAGTGGTGTTTTCCCACACCTAAAAAACTTTTTCTACTTTCAAAATGTTTTCCTTGAACCAGATGGTCCTTGGCTTGACGTTGGTTTCGCTCTCTTGGAAATTTCCCAGCAATTCCCGATCCTTGTCAACCTCCATCATATTTCCATGCCATTGTTTTGCCGGTCGGACGTTGGTCTGTTCTGGAGATTTCCAAAACCCCTCTCGACTATCCCATCAAAGCCACCACCACAATTTTACCTTGAAATAAATTCCACCAAGATACCATATGGTTGCCTCATACATATACCTCACTACCATGGAAAAATATTTCATAGTCCCATGCAACAATTCCGAGTTTATTCATATTTCCTGTTCTGCCATTTCCAATCCAAAAAATTTCTGGACACCTTCCACTCATCCAGAAATTCTGCAATTTTGGTGAGGTGCATGATTTGACCTCCTGAACATTTCACTCCATTGGCCCAACCTCATTTGAGCAATATTTGAGGTACTTCCTTTGTAATGCCCTTTTTATGCCTAAGTGCAATTTCCAAAGAAACCCCTAGCAACAAAAATCATTTGGCATTGCCACTTTTCCAAGTTGACAAAATCTCATACACCACCCCATATCCACAAAATCAGGCCCATATCATTTGAGTGGGTGCACATGGCATACCCATGCCATTAGGGCAATTTTGGGCACCGAATTATTTGACCAACTTCCCAATGTCCAATTCATCTTAAAATCCACAGACATACTACATCCACCTATCCTAACCTACTGTGAATTTTGGGGATTTTTCTGAGGTGTGTAAAGCCTTGGTCATTTCATCGAACACCTTCGGCCATTTTCGAAACCCAAAAATGTTTACACATGAGACCCTCTCCAATTTGGCTGAAACTTGACCACGTTGCTCATATACCAGTACAACATCACCAGTAAAAATCCCAGTTCCATTGGCTTAGTGGAAGTCCAGTTTCTTTCCATCGAACACCTTGTATGCGTTTGAATTTCAGAGAACTTTGTGTTACCAAGTGTGGAGTTCTTGCAGGTGACCCTTGTGGTAGCGTAGGCCTCGTCCTTAGCAACCCGTAGGTACCTTCCTTTTTCCTTTTGGTGCCCTAGATCACCGGGAACGCGACGATGCCACTCGCGTCGCGCTCTGGACGTCCAGGACGCGCGCTTTGGCATGACCTAAACCCCGCTTACTGCCATGGTCGGTGCCTAATCCGCCTGCTGCAGTGCGCCTCGTGCTCCACTGTGCATCCAGCACGGCTGCCTCATCCCCTCCTCCTCCTTATCTCCTCCCTGTGGAGGGGAGACGTCATGGATGACCTCGGTTGGCCATCAATGGCCAAACCGGCCACCACTTAATTCTCCTCCCTCCGGCTATATAAAGCCACCCCTAGCAGCCCGAGCCTCCCCTCCCTCGCTGCACCTCACTCTCCTCTCTCCCCTGGACCTCTCGGCCTGTTTAGATGGACAACGGCGGAGCCCTGCTCCGTTCCTGCCGAAATCGTCGCCGTCGGGTTTCCGACCGTGGCGAGCTCGACCCGGAGCCGTTCTTCGTTTAAACGTACCCAGAGCCTCCTACCACCTTCCTCTACCTCCCCGTGCAACCTGAGCATCTTGTGGTCATCGAGGGCGTCGCGTTCGTCGTCGCGTCCGCCGTGTCCGTGAAGCAAGCTCCTGGAGCTCGCGGGTGCCGCGCGTGGAAGCCGCCCCGGTCCTCACCTCCACCCTCCCCTGACCGCGGTGCACCACCCCGGGCCCGTCCCTGCCGCCGGCCGGCCTCCCAGCACCCTCCCTGGCCGTCCCTGGCCGTCCCCTACTCGCTCACGTGCGCGTCCAGGGAGGAAGGCGACCAGGGGATCGATCCCCTCTGCTTCTTCTTTTCCCAGTGGACCGTTTTCCAGCCCAGCAGGCCAGCAGAAGATCTCGGCCCACCAGCAGCCCGGCCAGGCGCAGCGCTGGCGCGCGCGCGTGCAACGCGCCGTGGCCCAGCATCGGCCCATGCCGTTTTTTTTCGCGGATCTGTTTTTTTTCCTTTTCTCCGCTGGACAGATTTTCGAACCTCCATATCTTTTGAACCGTGACTCCGATTCAGGTGATCCAAGTTTGTAAATTCATAGTTTGAAAATATCTATCCAATGGTATAGGTTTTACATTTTTGTGAAATGTTTATATGCTCAGCACCCGCGTATGCATGTATAGGTGTATTCTGCAGCACCGGCGAATCGAGACCCTAACCCGCGACGTGTCCGTGACCCCAAGCCAAATGGCGTCGATCATCAAAGGCAAGCTAACCCCTTGCTATGAGCCGTCCCGCAATGTTGTTTGTTGTTTGCTTATTGTCTTGCCGAGTATTATATGCTTGTCTGTTTATTTACGCATGACTGTTTGTTGTTCTTGCTTAATATGGGACTGATAATATTACTCCTGCCATGTTTTATTCTTCATCCCTGTATGCATTAGATTGATGTATGAATTATCTGTGCGCCTCGCACTTGCGTGGCTTTGACAACTAAATAACAAAAACATGCATTGATTGTTTGCTTCTTCTTCTTCTTCGCCGAGGTGAGGAGCGGACGGATGTCGTCTTATGATCCTCGGAGTTGGGGGCATTTGCCAAAAGAGTTATTTGCTTCTTGTCCCTCCGTCAAATATGGTTGGCATAGACCACCCGGACTGCGACGCTTGGGAGCTGACTTTTCATTTGGTTCTTTTTGCCAAGATTGCTGACACCACGTCGAGATAACCCTCGAGTGGAATGGATGCTTTCTTTCTTATGAATGCTTTTCGGTTCATTGTTTGGAGGCTACATGCCTCACCAACTTTGTATTTGATCTATGATGACACCGGCTGGAGGAACCGCCACAGTCATCTGTTTGAAACACTATGCTATAATCTGTAGTCGATCTGTGATGGCGCTTGTTGGCGGAATCGCCATGATAGTCACCCGGTCGACGCTAACCAACTAGTTGATCTGTGATGGCGCTTGTTGGCGGAATCGCCACGATAGTCGCCCGATTGATTTTCTTGTCTTGTTTTATTTTCTTTTATCAACCTGAGGCTGGCACCGGCCGGAGGCATCTCCGCCACAGTCGCCCGGTTGATGCAAACTATCTATTGCTTGAAATATTGTGTTGCTAATGTTTTGTTGTTTGATGATATATGGTTATGTTATTGTGGTTGTTGTGCTAGAATAATCCTCTGTGGTTTGGACCTGTTGTTGAAAGAAACTGGATTAAATGAAACACCCCTCCAAACTTCGATAGGGCCAGTCCATAGTGCCACTAATCTGAACATCGAACGCACTACCACTGTCGCCCCAAATGGAAAGGCCGTAGCCTATGTAACCTATCAAGCCTCCTTTGATGCTACCCACTTGGCAAGTCTAGTCAGATACTGCATAGTTGTGGTCGGGGCTAGTCTTGTGAAGGTTCCGGAGCTAGGCGTTGCTCATCCGTTGGGGACGTGCCGGATTCACTTCGTCATAAGGCATAGAGTTATGCTGGTAGCTATACAAGGAGTGTCTGGGTAGCGTGAACGGCTATGTAAGTGTATCTTGCTGAGTTTGACTTAAGGATGATGTCCTAAAGTGTTTGGCTGAGTAAGGTGCATCTAGATGGGTGGTCACTGCAACCTCTCGAGAGTGTGTCAACTAGCAGCTAGCCTTGTTCCTAGGTCATGGAACAGTTCAGTGTCGGTCACACTATTTGTCTTTGTCGAATCCGGAGGTTAAACTTAGTTGTTTGTGAGAAAGATGAACAACCTGATTTCACTAATAAACAATAAGATGATGCAGGGAACGTTGCTCGAGATAAGGGAAATTGATAAGGCCAGTGGGCCTAGCAGTGGTAACAGATGAGATTAGCCCTGTGAGGCTAGAGGCCAGTGGGCCTAGTTGCGAGAATATGATTTATTGTGTTACTTGGTATCAACTGGTACACCCGTTATTCGTCACAGGTAAGCTCTTTGTGTGACCCCCGGTGCACGATCCAACCCCACCTGGCTTGGACTCTGTGCTGGTGGTACTCCCATCGTTTGCTTATGCCATGTTGTCATCCTTTTGGACCGTCGTAAGTAGATACTTGCCATGTTTAGATTATTATTATTGCTGCTTACTTGTTGCCTGATTGCTTGACGGTTCATGTCTTGTGGTTATTTTCTTGCGAGTACATCATTGTACTCAGACTGGCTTTTCATGTGGCCAGACGTTGAGAGGATTCATCTACCACCATAGCAAGGAGATGGAGCAAGAGCGTGCTAGGATCAGTAGCCCAGCCAGATGCCTGTGGAATGGAGCCGCACCAAGCCGTTGCCGTATCTTTGTCTTCCGCTGCCAGTTAAACTCTGTCCTGTGCCATACTTGGCCATGATCATTTTCATGCCTTGAAGGCCATGTAAACCGTTTGTAGCCCTTTGGGCCTGATTGTGTAATGATATTTCCGCTATGTTGCATTGTCGTAACGTGCGTCCAGATATCCTGGGCTGGCGCACGGGGCGACCACCTCTCTGGCGACATGTGTCAGAGGGGGGTGCCACAGAGCATGGTATCAGAGCACCAGGCTGGCTGTAGACTACCCTAGCATGGAAAGCCCCGCCTTACCTTTGCCCGACAATGACCCGATGGATTTAACCCATCTCCGCCTAACCGGCATGGCTCGGGTCGGTCAACAGTATGGTGCAGAAAAACTTGTCCCAATCTTACCCAACCAGGCTCGCCGGTTTCTTCCTAGAGAAGGAATCGACACCACCCATTAGTATGAAACCCAAGTCCTGGCCACCTATAAAATCCCACCCTCGCTTGCTATCCTTTGCAACCCAACTCTCTTGAAGCAGATCCCGCTCAGGAATCTTGCGCTCTCCTCTCTCCCAAGCACCCTAGTTTTGTTTTTAGATGGCACCTACCCTTATTTTCGAGACCACTGCTGAGTTTCGCCCCGGTTTTCCACCTCTGCTGTGGGAAGCTGCTCGCGATATTATTGGTTGTGTTTCTCGCCCGGTGTACCATGTATATCGGTCTAACCTCTCCTCCTGCGTGAGCGAGTACCATGCCGAGGTGTATGTCGCCACAAGTGCCTTAGGAAGCGCGACGCCGTATGTGAGTCAATGCCACTTTGTGGATTCCCCTGAGATGGCCCTCCAAGTTGCAGCTTGGAAATGTCTCGCTCGTCTGCGGTACTTTGAAGCCGCGATGGAACCTCCTGCGTCCCGCTTTTTCCCGCCAAGATCCCTGGCAAGCCCCAGCCATCCCATGGTAAGCATCGAGGTGATGCTCAACTCAACCTTGTCACATCTTGTAGCCTACACCACCGCCTTGGAGAGCATCCTTGTCTACCACCTGGAGGAATGTCATTCCAATAGGCAAGCCCTTGCCCGAGCCCCGCAGCCCGCTAACAACAACCCAGCTCTGCAAGGACCAGTAACCATTAAACTCCGGAGGCCACCACCATCAATGGAAGCTCTGAAGTTTGGACTCGATACCTTTCATCCAGGACCAGCCGCAACCCACAACCTCCAACCCCTTCGTAGCTTTGGCGTCGTGCCAGAAGGCATCCCTGAGACTCTAGCCGTGGTGGCGAGGAGCCTAATGGATACCAAGCTTGGCCGAGGACCCAACCCCCAAGCCCCTGAAGGTAGCAAGGTGAATGAAGCCCAGACCAAGTCCCCACCAAGTGAGGATCCCTAAATTGGTAGGTGAGAGTTTGTGAGGTTGTTTGTTCTTCTGTGTTTGCTTGTATCGCATGTTCGCTTGGCAACTATTATGGGACTTGCTATTTCAACTCCGTGTGAAAACTTGATGTTTGTTCGCTTGTTAACTACTTGGTTGACGTGCGTCAAAACACCATGCCCTTCTTCCTTTTACAAGTTTTAAACAAATGGCAGATCACATAAAAACAGAAGTGGTGTATGTGAACCCGGACGCATATGCACACCTGTAAAATTAATGCAAACTTTGAAAGACATTATTTTCTAGTAGGAAAAATACTTTGGTGTGTTGCACGACTTTACCCATTAAGTGGATGTATTTGAGTATACACTATACCCATGGTTTCCCGCTCACTTGATGATTCATGTGTAGATCTTGTTTGAACTTGCCATGCTTGTGTTGGTTGAACTAAAAACTTTAGATTTAATTTTTATGTCCATAGTAGCAAATCCTATGTTGATTGATTGTGTGAGCCCCTGCCATGCCATCCTAGAATGCATTGGGTGTGAAAAATAAGGCATGCCTTGATAGTGTTTGTTTTAGTAAAATATCCTGCTGAGTGTTCATCCTTTTGAGTGTTAAACTCTAGTATTTTGTAGAAAAAGTTTTTAAATATTTTAAATATAGGGTATATTAAGCAATACAAGAAATATCTTGTATAACCCCAGGAATCTCTGTTAGTCTCCGAATCTCGGGACGAGATTCTTTTTAAGGGGGGAAGGTTTGTAACACCCCAAAAATTCGTCCCTAATTTTAGTGGTGTTTTCCCACACCTAAAAAACTTTTTCTACTTTCAAAATGTTTTCCTTGAACCAGATGGTCCTTGGCTTGACGTTGGTTTCGCTCTCTTGGAAATTTCCCAGCAATTCCCGATCCTTGTCAACCTCCATCATATTTCCATGCCATTGTTTTGCCGGTCGGACGTTGGTCCGTTCTGGAGATTTCCAAAACCCCTCTCGACTATCCCACCAAAGCCACCACCATAATTGTACCTTGAAATAAATTCCACCAAGATACCATATGGTTCCCTCATACATATACCTCACTACCATGGAAAAATATTTCATAGTCCCATGCAACAATTCCGAGTTTATTCATATTTCCTGTTATGCCATTTCCAATCCAAAAAATTTCTGGACACCTTCCACTCATCCAGAAATTCTGCAATTTTGGTGAGGTGCATGATTTGACCTCCTGAACATTTCACTCCATTGGCCCAACCTCATTTGAGCAATATTTGAGGTACTTCCTTTGTAATGCCCTTTTTATGCCTAAGTGCAATTTCCAAAGCAACCCCTAGCTACAAAAATCATTTGGCATTGCCACTTTTCCAAGTTGACAAAATCTCATACACCACCCCATATACACAAAATCAGGCCCATATCATTTGAGTGGGTGCACATGGCATACCCATGCCATTAGGGCAATTTTGGGCACCGAATTATTTGACCAACTTCCCAATGTCCAATTCATCTTAAAATCCACAGACATACTACATCCACCTATCCTAACCTACTGTGAATTTTGGGGATTTTTATGAGGTGTGTAAAGCCTTGGTCATTTCATCGAACACCTTCGGCCATTTTCGAAACCCAAAAATGTTTACACATGAGACCCTCTCCAATTTGGCTGAAACTTGACCACGTTGCTCATATACCAGTACAACATCACCAGTAAAAATCCCAGTTACATTGGCTTAGTGGAAGTCCAGTTTCTTTCCATCGAACACCTTGTATGCGTTTGAATTTCGGAGAACTTTGTGTTACCAAGTGTGGAGTTCTTGCAGGTGACCCTTGTGGTAGCATAGGCCTCGTCCTTAGCAACCCGTAGGTACCTTCCTTTTTCCTTTTGGTGCCCTAGATCACCGGGAACGCGACGATGCCACTCGCGTCGCGCTCTGGACGTCCAGGACGCGTGCTTTGGCATGACCTAAACCCCGCTTACTGCCATGGTCGGTGCCTAATCCGCCTGCTGCAGTGCGCCTCGTGCTCCACTGTGCATCCAGCACGGCTGCCTCGTCCCCTCCTCCTCCTTATCTCCTCCCTATGGAGGGGAGACGTCATGGATGACCTCGGTTGGCCATCAATGGCCAAACCGGCCACCACCTAATTCTCCTCCCTCCGGCTATATAAAGCCACCCCTGGCAGCCCGAGCCTCCCCTCCCTCGCTGCACCTCACTCTCCTCTCTCCCCTGGACCTCTCGGCCTGTTTAGATGGACAACGGCGGAGCCCTGCTCCGTTCCGGCCGAAATCGTCGCCGTCGGGTTTCCGACCGTGGCGAGCTCGACCCGGAGCCGTTCTTCGTTTAAACGTACCCAGAGCCTCCTACCACCTTCCTCTACCTCCCCGTGCAACCTGAGCATCTTGTGGTCATCGAGGGCGTCGCGTTCGTCGTCACGTCCGCCGTGTCCGTGAAGCAAGCTCCTGGAGCTCGCGGGTGCCGTGCGTGGAAGCCGCCCCGGTCCTCACCTCCACCCTCCCCTGACCACGGTGCACCGCCCCGGGCCCGTCCCTGCCGCCGGCCGGCCTCCCGGCACCCTCCCTGGCCATCCCTGGCCGTCCCCTGCTCGCTCCCGTGCGCGTCCAGGGAGGAAGGCGACCAGGGGATCAATCCCCTCTGGCCCAGCATCGGCCCATGCCGTTTTTTTTCGCGGATCTGTTTTTTTTTTTCCTTTTCTCCGCTGGACAGATTTTCGAACCTCCATATCTTTTGAACCGTGACTCCGATTCAGGTGATCCAAGTTTGTAAATTCATAGTTTGAAAATATCTATGCAGTGGTATAGGTTTTACATTTTTGTGAAATGTTTATATGCTCAGCACCCGCGTATGCATGTATAGGTGTATTCTGCAGCACCGGCGAATCGAGACCCTAACCCGCGACGTGTCCGTGACCCCAAGCCAAATGGCGTCGATCGTCAAAGGCAAGCTAACCCCTTGCTATGAGCCGTCCCGCAATGTTGTTTGTTGTTTGCTTATTGTCTTGCCGAGTATTATATGCTTGTCTGTTTATTTATGCATGACTGTTTGTTGTTCTTGCTTAATATGGGACTGATAATATTACTCCTGCCATGTTTTATTCTTCATCCCTGTATGCATTAGATTGATGTATGAATTATCTGTGTGCCTCGCACTTGCGTGGCTTTGACAACTAAATAACAAAAACATGCATTGATTGTTTGCTTCTTCTTCTTCTTCGCCGAGGTGAGGAGCGGACGGATGTCGTCTTATGATCCTCGGAGTTGGGGGCATTTGCCAAAAGAGTTATTTGCTTCTTGTCCCTCCGTCAAATATGGTTGGCGTAGACCACCCGGACTGCGACGCTTGGGAGCTGACTTTTCATTTGGTTCTTTTTGCCAAGATTGCTAACACCACGTCGAGATAACCCTCGAGTGGAATGGATGCTTTCTTTCTTATGAATGCTTTTCGGTTCATTGTTTGGAGGCTACATGCCTCACCAACTTTGTATTTGATCTATGATGACACCGGCTGGAGGAACCGCCACAGTCATCTGTTTGAAACACTATGCTATAATCTGTAGTCGATCTGTGATGGCGCTTGTTGGCGGAATCGCCACGATAGTCACCCGGTCGACGCTAACCAACTAGTTGATCTGTGATGGCGCTTGTTGGCGGAATCGCCACGATAGTCGCCCGGTTGATTTTCTTGTCTTGTTTTATTTTCTTTTATCAACCTGAGGCTGGCACCGGCCAGAGGCATCTCCGCCACAGTCGCCCGGTTGATGCAAACTATCTATTGCTTGAAATATTGTGTTGCTATTGTTTTGTTGTTTGATGATATATGGTTATGTTATTGTGGTTGTTGTGCTAGAATAATCCTCTGTGGTTTGGATCTGTTGTTGAAAGAAACTGGATTAAATGAAACACCCCTCCAAACTTCGATAGGGCCAGTCCATAGTGCCACTAATCTGAACATCGAACGCACAACCACTGTCACCCCAAATGGAAAGGCCGTAGCCTATGTAACCTATCAAGCCTCCTTTGATGCTACCCACTTGGCAAGTCTAGTCAGATACTGCATAGTTGTGGTCGGGGCTAGTCTTGTGAAGGTTCCGGAGCTAGGCGTTGCTCATCCGTTGGGGACGTGCCGGATTCACTTCGTCATAAGGCATAGAGTTATGCTGGTAGCTATACAAGGAGTGTCTGGGTAGCGTGAACGGCTATGTAAGTGTATCTTGCTGAGTTTGACTTAAGGATGATGTCCTAAAGTGCCGGCTGAGTAAGGTGCATCTAGATGAGTGGTCACTGCAACCTCTCGAGAGTGTGTCAACTAGCAGCTAGCCTTGTTCCTAGGTCATGGAACAGTTCAGTGTCGGTCACACTATTTGTCTTTGTCGAATCCGGAGGTTAAACTTAGTTGTTTGTGAGAAAGATGAACAACCTGATTTCACTAATAAACAATAAGATGATGCAGGGAACGTTGCTCGAGATAAGGGAAATTGATAAGGCCAGTGGGCCTAGCAGTGGTAACAGATGAGATTAGCCCTGTGAGGCTAGAGGCCAGTGGGCCTAGTTGCGAGAATATGATTTATTGTGTTACTTGGTATCAACTGGTACACCCGTTATTCGTCACAGGTAAGCTCTTTGTGTGACCCCCGGTGCACGATCCAACCGCACCTGGCTTGGACTCTGTGCTGGTGGTACTCCCGTTGTTTTCTTATGCCATGTCTTCCTATAATGCCATGTTGTCATCCTTTTGGACCGTCGTAAGTAGATACTTGCCATGTTTAGATTATTATTATTGCTGCTTACTTGTTGCCTGATTGCTTGACGGTTCATCTCTTGTGGTTATTTTCTTGCGAGTACATCATTGTACTCAGACTGGCTTTTCATGTGGCCAGACGTTGAGAGGATTCATCTACCACCATAGCAAGGAGATGGAGCAAGAGCGTGCTAGGATCAGTAGCCTAGCCAGATGCCTATGGAATGGAGCCGCACCAAGCCGTTGCGGTATCTTTGTCTTCCGCTGCCAGTTAAACTCTGTCCTATGCCATACTTGGCCATGATCATTTTCATGCCTTGAAGGCCATGTAAACCGTTTGTAGCCCTTTGGGCCTGATTGTGTAATGATATTTCCGCTATGTTGCATTGTCGTAACGTGCGTCCAGATATCCTGGGCTGGCGCACGGGGCGACCACCTCTCTGGCGACATGTGTCAGAGGGGGGTGCCACAATGCACAAGTACGACACAAAAAGATAAATAAACATAGTTCAAAATACTTTTATTACATCACAGGGGATCATATGTCTCGAATACAGCGGAAGCAAACACTCGTCTGAGTACAGACTACATCAAAGGCCAAAGGCTAGAAAATAAAAGAGGGGACCCGCCCACGGTGGTCTCAGGCTGCCGCCTAGGATCTCGATCTACTCTTCGTAGTCAGCGTCGAACTCTATGTAGTAGCCACCATCTGGATCGTCGAACTCTGCTGTCGCTCCTGCATCGGTGAAAACACGGGCACCGGACACCCGATGGTATGAGTACGGGGGGTACTCAGCAAGTCTAACGCACAAGAGGAAAAGAAGGTACGATGCACATGAATTGGGGTTGAAAAGGGGATTTATGTGGACTTGCAGCAGCACCCAACAACTACAGAAGACACGCTACAACTTGCGTCTAATTAGAATAAGGTAAGAGAGCGCTTGCGCTACTGGGCTAAACTACTCACCAAGCAATACCCGTCCTGAGACAACTCCATCGTATCATATACCCACGAGGAAGAAGTCCGGACACTCACACGTTGATCAAATTTTAGCAGGTTTATTATTCGAATATAGCTATTTACTAGTCAATTTGGCTATTTAAGATATACGGTGATGTCTATGATCTTTTTAGCCAGCACATTACCCAAGTCGTCCATAACCGCGGACTCGGCTTTCCGAAAAGATTTAACCCTGCAGGGGTGCCCAAATGTAACCATACACGTTCGATCAACCACACGCCACAAAGGCAAAAGGTATCTCAACACGACCTTCCCCTTCACTACTACATTGGATAGAAGCCACCTATCTGAGACTGATCCACGTGGGGAGCCCGGCCGAAACTCCTTTGCGGGCCCAAACGTTGCATGGACGGTTTCGGGAGGATAACACTCATACGATTGCTCCTCCTTCCACATGCAGTTAACGCTCGTGCCGCAAACCTATATGTGCCCCCCATAGTTGTAACCTCTCATCTTCAACATGCATTGTGCGTATGCTCCAAATGGTAAACACCCAAACTACTTTGTGGCTCCCTAACCAATATAACAGATCCGGTATTGAGTTGCGGGGGGTTCCATAAGTCTTCCCACGTGTGGGTAGGGCGCTCATTCTTGGATAAGCGGAAAAGAACGGTTTTTCCTAGGCGACACTAGCAGAACAAATCACCATAGCTGGCCTTCCGCCGGTGCCTTATCATTAATATAATAAAGTGATTCCCACATAGCAAGTCTTCAATTATTAAGATATACCAGCTAAACATGTGATAGACCACAATCAACTCCTAAGCATGCTAGTAGATAGCAGCTAGAAAACAAGCATCGGATATAGGCAGGCATATCAGGAATAACTGGACTTCTATCAGGCTATGCAGTTCTAGTAGGATCGTAAGACACAACAGAACGGAAGTCCTAAAGCATGCAAGACAGGGATAGGCATCACATGAGAAAGTTGGGGAGGGGCTGCTTGCCTGATGGCTCAGTAGCCTGGTACTGGGCTAGATCCTCGGAGGTGTCGGGGTACTCAGCAACGTCATCATCTACGGTAACCCCAAACATTACAAAAAGGCAAGATCAATACAAATGCATTCAAACAAGCATGATGACATGACAAATTTAAATATGCAGCAATTTAAGTGATAAACATTTTATTAGGCATTTTAAATTAGGGTTTAGCAATTTAATTATCAAATATGGCAATTAGGGCATTTAATTAACTCAATTAATTGAATTTTCAATTTACCTGAAAGTTAAATTAACTAAAACATGCATGCAAAATTAGATTTAAACAGATTACATTTTTAGCTTTAATTTTATATAAAATTCATAATTTTTGGAATTGTAGAACAAAAGTTATGAATTTTGCAAGATTGATTAATTAGCAAAAGATTTATTTATTTTAGACATTTAAATTTATTCCAAAAATCAAACAAAATTTATATTTGAATAGATTACATTTTTCTGATTTCAAAACATATTTTTATTATAATTTTTGAATTCGAAAAGGCCAAAAATTAAATGTTTTCAAAACTGGACAGAAACATATAAAAAGGACCTAGTTGTAAAAGTTTTCAAAAACTGGGGTTTTCTGCAAAAGGTTCCAGATCTGGATCTGAGATTTATTTTTGCACCGGACTGAGATCTACTCCAGTGTATGACATGTGGGACCCACTGGCCCACATGTCAGTGGCTGAGGAAGAAAGGAAAAGGGGGGTTTTATTTTGCGCCATCGGGGGATCAAACCCGGGTCGATCGAAGCGGAGCAGGGAACAAGACCAACTAGGCTGGCATCAGATCATGTCTAGAAGAGGGGATCGGACTCCTAAGTGTTAGATCCGCACGTTAACTAAACTTAACACCACAAAAGTTCAGACTTCAGAGTTGTGGCGACCACGGCGAGGCGCAGGTGACCGGCGGCGACCAGAGAAGGGCGGCGCGTGTGAGGGCTCATGCGCGTGCAGGTGCTGGTGTGCATGTGCGTGCAATGAGGTGTGCAGGCGTGTGCAGATCGGGCAGGGCAGAGGAGCCCGAGCTCGAGCTCATGCCCGTGCTCGTCCATGGCGACCTTCAGTGGAGCCGCTCGAAGGCAGGCCTCCCAGAGCAAAGGGGGAAGACGGAGAAGGGGCCCTAGGGTGGTGGTGTGCTCACCCAGATCAGCGGGAAGGGGGATGGCTCGAAGGACAACGACGACAAGTTGGGGTAGATGCGGTAGTCGACGGTGACTGGAACGTGCTCCCGCGGCCCGCGGGCGTACACGAAGGAGAGGAAGGAGTCCTTGGCGTATCCAGCTCCGGATCTGCTCGTGGACGACGAAGACGATGTGCTCGTCCTTACTAACCCGGCGCGGCGATCTCCATGGCGACGTGCTCCTCCGGCTGGTTTTGGTGGGGCTCGGGATGGAGGAAGAAACGGAGAGGGAGGAGAGGAGGAAGGGGGAAAAAAGGTGGCGGCGCGAGGGAGGAAAGGTGGGAGCTAGGGTTTGGTGGGGGGAGAGGCACCCGGGGGCTCGCTTTATAGAGGGTAAAGGAGGGTGGCGTGGCATGGCGCGGCGCTGCGCTGCGAGGGCGACGGCACGGAAGCGAGGGCGCGACAGCGACGTGCGCGCCTCTGTACTGGGAAAAGGACGAGGCGAAGGGGTACGCTGGGCTGTGGAGTAGAGTTGGGCCTAAAGGAAGAGATGGGCCAGGAAGGAAGAGAGAAGAGAGAAGGAGAGGGAAGAACTGGGCTGCAGCCTTTTTTTCTAGTTTTTTTCTTCCTTTGTTTCCTTTTCTTTTTCCCAGAGAAAAGAGAGAGAGGGAAATAAATAGAGGCCATTTTATTTGTACCAAAATAATTATATTATCAACACAACTTGGTAAACTTGTTTATTTGCTTGACAAGAAAAAATAATATTGGTTTTATTTGTTTGGTTGTAAAAAAATAATTAGCACACGAGTGATGGTGACATAAACTTTAAACCATATTATTTATTTGAAATTTTGGAAAAGCAACAAATGCAACCAAAATTAAGATGATGCCATGATGATGCAACAAATTAAAGTAACAAGCAAGAAATTAAAAGGGGATTACTTTTGGGATGTTACAGTTCAACAAGGGAGGATAAAACCAAAAGATGAAAGGTAAAACCTTTCTATTAAAAGACAACCGGTAAATCCTCCACCATAACCAACAAGTTTTTTATCTGGACTCCGTTTTCTATGATCTTAGGCATGTTTCAAAGATAATCACAAGCCCTATAATATCATGCATATACACATCATAGTCCATCATGTGAGGAGGAAACCACAAGAAGAGAGTTTGACCTCTCTTAGAAGAGAAAACCGGTAAAACCTCCAATATCAAAAACGCAAGAAGATATTCATGAGATCCGTTTTTTGATGAACTAGAGCTTGGTATGAAGATGAACACAAGCTCTAAATTATCACATGGATAAAAGCCATATAACAACCAAGAAATATGATATGCCAAGAATGCAAAGGTTTGATCTCTCCACAAAGATGCGATCAAGTTACTCACTTGAGAGCCCCTCTTGATAGTACGGTTATCTATCCTATAACCCGGTCTTTCAACTAACATTATGAGACCGGTAAAATAGAAAACCTATCAAGATCATAACTTTTCCTTGCGCATAATCCACTTGAGCTAGATGATGACGATCTTGACTCCCTCAAGTTGGACCACCTTTCTTGATTGAGCATGCTAGCACATGCTTGATGAAGACTTCTTCAAATTCTCCCCCATACATCATTATGGGAGAGCCTTGCTAAGCTCCGTATTCATGTATCCACTTTCACTTCATCTTATTCTCTTGATGTATATGATGGCTTGGTCATCATATACTCTTCTAGAGTCCAACACATGAACTCCAATCTTTTCCCATGGACAAGATCTATAAAGATATCTCAATGCAAACATTAGGCCATAGAGATTGTCATTAATTACCAAAACTACCAAAAACACACATGGGGGAAACCACACATTTTCAGGCGGTGCTACCAAGGCTTGGGAGACACTGTGTGGCAGGTGCTTCGATTGACTATGCCAGATGCTATGAGCGGCGACGCTGAGGGCTGCCAACGACAATGACGTTTGCTACGTGCTGTATCGAGGTTTGCTACATGCGACCAACAGCAGTACTAGGAGGTCCTTGGCGGTGCTATGTGGTGCGTCGGATTTTGCTACAATGCTATAATTGGACGAATTTTTTGCTACAAAAGTTGTGTAGTTTTGCTACAATAGTATAAAGATTTTGCAACGAGGTCTCTGAGAACCAAACCTTGGTTGGATGGTTAGGAGGGTGGTTGTACCCCCAACCCACCAGAGTTCAAATCCCAGGTTTGACACTGGTGTTTCTCATTATAGGCGGAATATTCTTCAGTGGGAGGCGACGTTCCCGTCGACAGCGAGGCACCTATGGTGGCGTCGTCAATCTCAAGACCTGACCCGCCGGCTCAGTATCTCAGAGGTGCTCATAGGGGTAGGGTGTGCGTGCGTGTGTTCATAGGGGTGAGTGTATGCGCGTGTATGTGAGTGCCTGTGATGTGCTGTGTTTCGCAAAAAAAAAGCTACAAGGTCTCCGACGAGAGTCTCCGCAAATGTCTCCAGCGAAGTCGGTTTTGCTAGAATAGCATAATTTAATATTTGCTACAACCGTCCTGTAGTCTTGCTACAATAGCACAAATTGTTCGCTACATGGTCTCATAGGAGTAATTGCGGGATTTGGATGAAAATTGGAAATTGCTACAATAGCACAAAATTCTTATTTTAAATGAACCATTTTGTTTTGCTTCAGAGGAGCAATTGCGGGATTTAAGCGAAAATTGAAAATTGCTATCATAGTAAAAAATTCTTATTTCAAATAAACCGTTTTTTGCTTCATAGGAGCAAAAGCGGGATTTCGAGACAAAACTGGACACTGATACGTCTCAAACGTATCTATAATTTTTTAGTGATCCATGCTAGTTTGTGATGTTGTCACATGTTTTTACAATCATATTACATCATTTTTATGCATTTTGTTGGACTAACCTATTGACAAGATGCCCAGTGCCAGTTCCCTGTTTTTGTCATGTTTTTGTTGCAGAAAGTTACTTCTGGAAATATTCTCGAATTGGACGAAAATTTACGGGGATTTTTTATTGGACAAATGAAGACCGGAGCCAAAAGGGCGACCTGGGGGGGCCACTCACAGGCCAGGAGAGGCCCCCTGCCATGGCCCTAGGGCAGCCCGTGGGTGGGACCCGCCCCTGCCCTGTGGGGCACCCCTCGGCCGCCTCCGACGCCTATAAAATCATCCCCGACGAAAAAACCCTAACCCCCGAAGGATTTTCCCAAATACGCAACAGAGCTCCGTCGCCATCGCCGACAAGTTTCGGGGGTCAGATTGATCCTGTTCCGGCACCCTGCCGGAGGGGGGATCGACCGCCGGAGCCATCTCCATCGACACCGCTGCTTCCCGCGATGAGGAGGGAGTAGTCCCTCACCGGGGCTGAGGCTTATACAAGTAGCTATGTGGTTATCTCTCTCTCCCATGATGTGATCTTCATTGTGATCATGAGCTTTGTTAGTATAGTTGAATACATGATGTTTCCCTATGTGTAATGGATATGATTTTTCTCAAGTGATGTTATTTAGTACAATTTCCGGAGTCACCGTTGTGATCACGGTATCTCGGTGACAGTGTGGGTGCCGTGTGTGACTCTATGGATAATAGATTGGAAGGATCTTCATCATGAGTTTGTTCTTATTATTGTTGGATTGAATAGATCATGAGGTTTCTTGATGCTTGTGTTATTGAAGAAAGAGACTATTCAAGAAATATGTTGTGGTGTTTGTTAGTACTATCTTTGGATGCGGATAGTGACAGCATGAAGTGTCCATAGATGTGGAATACGAACTTTAAGGTGTGCTTTTCATAGCCCTACGCAATTCTCATCCTATTTGATCCACGAAAGAATGATCTCCGAGTAACGTCTACCATGCATGTGTTTTTGTGGAACTATTATGTGTTTAATTATGTTAATGATGTTGAGAGTAGTCACTAGTGAAAGTATGAAGCCTAGGCCTTGTTTCCAAGCATTGATACACCGTTTTTAGTCACTTTTGTCACTTGTTTGCTTGCTGCCATTTTTATTACAGAATTACAAAATCACCTTTTACCATCCATATCACTTGCATTTTACCATCTCTTCGCCGAACTAGTGCACCTATACAACTGACAATTGTATTAGGTGTGTTGGGGACACAAGAGACTTCTTGTTGCTTAATTGCAGGGTTGCTTGAGAGGGATATCTTTGACCTCTACCTCCCGTGGATTCGATAAACCTTGAGTTACTCACTTAAGGGAAATTTTCCGCTGTCCTACAAACCTCTACGCTTGGAGGCCCAACAAATCTACAAGAATAGAAGCGTGTAGTAGACATCAAGCTAATTTTTGGCGCCGTTGCCGGGGAGGTGAGCGCTTGAAGGTATCTTCTTTAGATTCTACAGTTATATCTTTTTGTTTCTTGTTTTTATTTCACTAGTTTGGCTTATGGAACGTTGTTCTTTGAATTTGCTTTTTGAGAGTGACCTCTCCACCACTCCCATGGTGGATAAGGTTACTCCACATACTGAATGTATTCCTTTCAAGATACCGATGGGGATAATTGATCGTGTTATGAGAAATTGCTATGCAGGAGATGGAGCTATACATCCTAGTTATCATCTGCTTTATATCAAAGAGTTATGTGAGTTGTTTGAGATTGTAGGTGTATCAAGAGAGGTAATCATGAGGAAATTATTTCCTTATCACTTAAGGAGAAAGCATTGGAGTGGTATAGGCTACTAGACAATTCTCACTTGTTGGATTGGAAGGAGCTTATGTCTCTCTTTTATTCTAAATTTTATCCTCTTCATGAAATTCATCGAGATAGAAATTATATCTACAATTTTTGGCCACATGACGGAGAGAGCATTGCTCAAGCTTGGGGGAGATTGAAATCATTAATGCTTAAATGTCCTAACCATGATCTTTCCAAGGATATTATTGTTAACAATTTTTATGCAAGGCTATCTCATCATGACAAGGAAATACTTGATGCTTCTTCTATGGGTTCTTTTACAAGTAAGAAGATTGATGCTAAATGGGATCTTATTGAAAAGATTCAACAAAACATTGAAGATTGGGAGATCGACAAAGGTAAAGAGTCAGGTATAAATTATGAGTATGATTGCATTAAGTCTTTTGTTGAAACTGATAGTTTTAATAAGCTTAGTGCTAAGTTTGGACTTGACTCTCATATAGTTGTTGATATCTATAAATCTTTTGCTTCTCATATTAATATTCCTAAAGAGAAATGGTCTAAGCATCATGAACCTTTCAAAGACATTTGCAAACAAAATGAAATTGTTAATGATGATTGCAATATACATGATCCAATCTCTACAAATAATGTTCCATATAAGCATGTTAATTTTTGTGGAGTGCATAGACCTTGTGAAAGCACTCGGGTTGAAGAAGATAAATATTGTAAGCAACGCATGAAAGAACTAGCAAATGGCTTAAGGATTTATATAAATTTTCTAGAGAATTAAATGACCTCTATCCTTTTATGTGTGAACTTTGCAATGAAGAAGGTCATTTTAATTTCCAATGCTCGTACTTTAATGATAGAATTATTAGCCAGTTTTGTGATAACATGATCACCTCTAGTCTTTATGATGAACTTAATTATTTTTGGGGTGTGAAGAGTTATCAGAAAAAACTTCTTGGTTAGATAGTAGTACTTTTGGGAAAAATAGCATTCTCAAGGGAGCTTATCATTATTGTGTTGTGAATTGCCGTGACAATGCTTACATTGCAAAAATTAGAAAGAATATCACTTCACCAAAGTATAAAAGGACATATGTTTCTTATGTTGCCAATAATGAAAGGGAGAGATTCTCCCAAGTTTCTCCTGTCTTTTCTAATAATGAATCAGATTATGTGGAGAAGCTTCCTTTCCAACCACTCCCTCCTAAGGTGGTGAAGAAGAAGAAGAGAGGGAGGAGTAAAAATAAAGAGGAAACGGTATCATCCCCTAAGCATATTTCTCCCATCATGGTTGTTCCTAATGAGCATGAATCAAAAATTATTGAAGATGATCCACTTAATTGTATTCATTATTATCTTGATGTTAAGTCTATAGGCACTATTGAAGAAGATTATGTTATGCCTGTTACTTATTGTGATGATCATGATTGGGAAAATAATACTACTTATGATCTTGAAAATCTTTTTGGCACCAATTTTGAAAATGATGATATTGATAATTGTTATACTGTTGGGAATATTCATGTTTCTTCTAATCATAATGTGGAAAACCCCAAGCTTGGGGATGATGGGTTTGAAAATCCTTTTGGTATTGAAAGTCATGATGATTTGTTTACAAAAATATATGCTTGGAAAGATGACTATCCCCTTGCTTATGATGATATTATTCCTCCAATTTTTGATGATTATTGTGATGATAACTATGCCATAAAGAATGATTTTAATCATCCCTACGAGACTCGTCATAATTATTACTCTCCTACTGAACATCATCTTTCTAATACACAATTAGTCTATCATGTCCAAGTTCTATATGATAGTCCTACTCTCAATGCTACTAATAATAAAGATTTTACTTATGTGGAGAGTAATAATAATACTTTTATGCATGTGAATCATGAGAAAAATGCTTTATGTGATGGTTATGTTATTGAGTTTTCTTATGATTCTACTGAAAGTTATTATGAGAGAGGGAAGCGTGGTTATATAAATTTTCATCTTATGAAGTTTCCCCTCTTTATGTTGAAGGTTTTAATGTTGCACTTGCTTTGCCTTCCTATGCTTAATGCTTTATGCTCCAATGATTTATTTTCTTACAAGATGCCTATGCATAGGAAGAGAGTTAGACTTAAATGTGTTTGATATTTGCTTCATGATGCTCTCTTTTGCGTTCCAACTCTTATTCTTATGAGAGCATCATTAAAATTATCATGCCTAGCTAAAAGGCTTAAAAGAAAAGCGCTTGTTGGGAGACAACTCATCTTTTACTTTCAGTTTGCTTTTTGTTTTTCTTGAGTCATGGAGTTTTTGCCTCTGTAGCAACTTCATTGTATCTTTTTCTTTTGGTTTTTTGTGCCAAGTTTAGCCTCTAATGCATTGAAAGTGCGAGGTGTTGTTTTGCTGTCCAGAAACAGATTTCTGTCCTTCACTGTTCGAAAATCTAGAAAATCCCTGAATTTTATATTTTTCTGATAATTTTAGACAGCAATACTGATACTTTTATATATCTTTCGTTAGTTTTGAATTTTCTGATTTGAGCAACAGAAGTGCCTCGAAAAATTCAATCTTTACAGACTGTTCAGTTTTTGACAGATTCTGCTTTTATTTTGTATTCGTCTCTTTACTATCATCAAATGTGATACTCTTGAGGAGGAGTGCCACATTGAGGCTTAGTAAACAGTAGCTAATGCCCAATAAAGTTGTTTGCAATTTGTCTTGAGTTGAACACATGTGTATTTTTAATTTATGAGCACTAACCCTCTAATCAGTTTATGAGAAGTTTTGTGTGAAGAGAGTTTTTAAGTTCCAAAGAAGAGGATAATGAAGAAATTGAAGATGGATCAAAGCTCAAGCTTGGGGATGCCCCCATGGAACCCCTCTAAATATCAAGAACCATCAAGAGTCAAAGCTTGGGGATGCCCAAGGCATCCCCTCATCTTCATCGACTATCATAAGGTCGTCTTCGTTGAACTTCGTTTTTATCACTTTACATATTATGTGCTATGCTTGGAGCGTCTTTTTACTTTCAGTTTTGTTTTGTTTGTTTGCTGGTCATATGCTTGTTGGATCCTTGCTTTGTTTGTGTGGGAGAGAGACACGCTCCGCCTTTTCATTTGAATACTCATTTGCTTCGCTTATATCTTGTTGAGTATTCTTAGCTACTGTTTGTTTGCTAGTAAGCTCTCGCTTTTAGCTTTATCTTGTTTAGAGCTGCTAGTAGTTGTTGTTAAACTCTCATGTTCTTCACTTCTATTTGTTGGAGAGTTGTTATTGGTAAATTGCTTGAATTGTCAAAGGGACAAAATGCTATTCATGTGATATTGGAATGAAATGAAAAGCCTGCATAGTATTGTAGATCATTGTGTGGATACTTGATACTTCTCATTTGTTTTGAGATATTAGGATGAATGCTTAAACTTGCTGGTTATTTGAGTGAAATTGATTAGTAAAGAAATAATGCTTAAAAATTTGAAACTATGTGGTGTTTCGTAGTTGTTAATTCTTTAAGCTAATCTTTCCATCAAAAGAATTGTTTGGTCAACATTGGAGACGGTGTGGAGTTTTTATGGTTATGATTGATAAATGTCTTATGCTACTCTGTTACCGGTTAATTTTAGATGTTTGCTTCAAATACCTTCTTTGCTAAGCCCAAAAATTCGTACTGAGTGTATGGTTCACTCGTGCATCCAAATCCCAAAGCCAAACTATCTTGCTAGCTGAGTCCACCATATCTACCTATGCATGGTATTTCCTGCCATTCCAAGTAAATTTGTCATGTGCTATCTTTAAAAATTCAAAATACTCCTTTTTGTGCCTCTGTTTTTAAGCTCATGAGGGAGCAGTAGAGAGCTAGATATAACTTGTGACGAGCAAGGTCATTTCCCCCCTTTCACCCGGTGTCGATGGATTACGTCTTCACTTGAATCAACCCGAGAGCAGCTTAAGCAAAATATAAATATAACTCACCATTCTCCTCCGCGCAATGCAAATCTGAGAAATCAGCTCAAACATTGGACAGTGGTGAAACCAAGGAGAAAGAAGAGCGTACTCGCTCCTCTAAAAACCAGCTGCTCTCACAAGTCTAAAAACCTTGCTTGTTATGGGGGACTAGATAGCTTCTCTGTTGTGAAGTCGTTGACGAAAGCATGCATATCTCAAAATTGTTTTACTTCTGTTTCATAAAAAAACAAAAGCTCTAGCACATGACTAATCCCTGCTTCCCTCTGCGAAGGGCCTTTCTTTTACTTTTAATGTTGAGTCAGTTTTCCTCTTCCTTCTATCTCCACCAAAGCAAACATCTAGCATTGACCCTGGGTATCATTGATCATATTGCATTGTCAGATTAAACATGAATCTTTATATTGACTTTACCGTTGGAAGTTGAAGCTTTTTGCTAAAACTTGCATCTTCTTTGTTTTGTTCTCAAACACTTTTGTCATGGAATTGTTAACTTTGAGAATTAATCAAATATGTGGATCACATTGCTTTCATGTCTTTAACGTACTATTTATGAAAGGTTTTGCTTGAATGATTCAACTTGGTTATTCATTGCTTTCTTGCTATCAACTATAGACAATTGTTTTGTATCACTTCATTCACATCCGATGCTTTACATTACTATCTTGATCATGTTTGTGTTGGTTGCATGTCTCATCAAAAAATATTTTTTATCACTTACCTACTCGAGGACGAGTAGGAGTTAAGCTTGGGGATGCTGATACGTGTCAAACTGTATCTATAATTTTTGAGTGATCCATGCTAGTTTTGTGATGTTGTCACATGTTTTTACTATCATATTACATCATTTTTATGCATTTTGTCAGACTAACCTATTAACAAGATGCCCAGTGCCAGTTCCCTGTTTTTGTCATTTTTTTGTTGCAGAAAGTTACTTCTGGAAATATTCTCGGAATTGGACGAAAATTTACGGGGATTTTTTATTGGACAAATGAAGACCCGAGCAAAAAAGGGCGACCTGGGGGGCCACCCACAGGCCAGGGGCGGCCCCCTGCTACGGCCCTAGGGCAGCCCGTGGGTGGGACCCGCCCCTGCCCTGTGGGGCACCCCTCGACCGCCTCCGACGCCTATAAAATCATCCCCGACGAAAAAACCCTAACCCCCGAAGGATTTTCCCAAATACGCAACAGAGCTCCACCGCCATCGCCGACAAGTTTCGGGGGTCAGATTGATCCTGTTCTGGCACCATGCCGGAGGGGGGATCGACCGCCGGAGCCATCTTCATCGACACCGCTGCTTCCCGCGATGAGGAGGGAGTAGTCCCTCACCGGGGCTGAGGCTTATACAAGTAGCTATGTGGTTATCTCTCTCTCCCATGATGTGATCTTCATTATGATCATGAGCTTTGTTAGTATAGTTGAATACATGATGTTTCCCTATGTGTAATGGATATGATTTTGCTCAAGTGATGTTATTTAGTACAATTTCCGGAGTCACCGTTGTGATCACGGTATCTCGGTGACAGTGTGGGTGCCGTGTGTGACTCTATGGATAATAGATTGGAAGGATCTTCATCATGAGTTTGTTCCTCATTATTGTTGGATTGAATAGATCATGAGGTTTCTTGATGCTTGTGTTATTGAAGAAAGAGACTATTCAAGAAATATGTTGTGGTGTTTGTTAGTACTATCTTTGGATGCGGATAGTGACAGCATGAAGTATCCACAGATGTGGAATACGAACTTTAAGGTTTGCTTTTCATAGCCCTACGCAATTCTCATCCTATTTGATCCACGAAAGAATGATCTCCGAGTAAAGTCTACCATGCATGTGTTTTTGTGGAACTATTATGTGTTTAATTATGTTAATGATGTTGAGAGTAGTCACTAGTGAAAGTATGAAGCCTAGGCCTTGTTTCCAAGCATTGATACACCGTTTTTAGTCACTTTTGTCACTTGTTTGCTTGCTGCCATTTTTATTACAGAATTACAAAATCACCTTTTATCATCCATATCACTTGCATTTTACCATCTCTTCGCCGAACTAGTGCACCTATACAACTGACAATTGTATTAGGTGTGTTGGGGACACAAGAGACTTCTTGTATCTTAATTGCAGGGTTGCTTGAGAGGGATATCTTTGACCTCTACCTCCCGTGGATTCGATAAACCTTGGGTTACTCACTTAAGGGAAATTTGCCGCTGTCCTACAAACCTCTACGCTTGGAGGCCCAACAAGTCTACAAGAATAGAAGCGTGTAGTAGACATCAGACACGTGTCAGTAGGAGGACCCGGGGGCTGGAAAGTCTTGAGCCCACGGAGCACGCCTAGCACTTCCCAAATAATAATGCTAGACCATAAAGTATTTTTTATTGCATGAAATAGTAATTATGCATCATTTTACATCATGTAAAATTACCATGTGAGGCCCTCAGATCTTCCCACAATGCAATAGTATGTATGAATGTTCCATACCATACTCAACGGAAACTTACGTCATGTCATACATTTGTCTCTAGATTCTCTATAACAAGCAATTTTGGTACAACAACCATATTTTGTAAGTGAAATATTTTTTCTTGCAAATTCTAATCAAAATATGAGATAAATTTTCAATATTATATGTGTCTATCTTAAATTTTATTTGTGAATCACAAAGGTAACTGCGTAAATTGCAGATTATCGAGAGAGGTGTACTTTCAATTTTGATAATAGATTTATCTCCGAAATGTTATTCCAAATATATTAATTGCAAAGTAACACAAGGTATTGGGATAAGGTGTCTACTCATGTGTATGTTAGACTATGCTTCCTACTAACAAGAGGTTTACTCCGTAAATATGGAGAACATCGAAAATGTGTTAACTTACAATTTAAGCCATCTACATATATGGATTAAAAAAGCATCATCTTAATATTCACCGTTCCTCAAGAACATATTTGTTGTGTACCAAAATATTTGTTCCCTGCTGAATTTTACCAAACCTTTTGGGATGTTATCAAGAGTGACTTGATGGACATGTTCAGGCAGTTGCATGTAGGGGACCTGCCTTTGCACCGGTTAAATTATGGTGTGATCACGTTGCTGCCCAAAAAAGATGATGCTAGTAGGATAGAGCAATATAGACCGATTTGTTTACTTAATGTAAGCTTCAAGATTTTCACAAAGGTTGGTACAAATAGAGTAACTTCTTTGGTGCATAAGGTTATTAGGCCTTCGCAATCTGCCTTTCTACCGGGGAGGAATATTTTGGAAGGAGTAGTAGTACTTCATGAGACTATCCATGAGCTTCATCGGAAGAAAATGGATGGGGTTATTTTCAAAATAGACTTCGAGAAAGCCTATGACAAGGTCAATTGGACTTTTCTTCAGCAAACTCTTCGTATGAAAGGATTTACAGCACAGTGGTGCGAATGGATTGCGAGATATGTTCAAGGTGGTAGTTTGGGTATTAAAGTCAATGATGATATTGGTCACTATTTCCAGACATTAAAAGGATTGAGGCAAGGTGACCCGTTGTCACCTTTGTTATTCAATCTAGTTGCTGATATGTTGGCTGTCCTTATAGCGCGGGCTAACGAGGATGGTCAAGTGGGGGGGGGGGGCTCGTTCCGCATCTTGTGGATGGAGGAGTCTCTATTCTTCAATATGCGGATGACACGATTCTTTTCTTGGAGCATGACCTAGTGAAGGCCGTGAATATGAAGCTAATCTTGTCGTTATTTGAGCAACTGTCTGGATTAAAGATTAACTTTCATAAGAGCGAGGTATTTTGTTTTGGAAAAGCCAAGGATTATCAGGAGTATTATTGTCATATATTTGGGTGCGAATTAGGCGAACTTCCATTTAGATATCTTGGAATTCCGATTCATTATCGTAAGCTTCTTAACAAGGAGTGGAAGCCGGTTAAGGATCGGTTTGATAGCAAACTTGGTTCTTGGGCGGGTAAGTTGCTCTCATATGGGGATAGACTTGTCCTCATTAATGCGGTTCTTACGAGCTTACCTATGTTCTTATTGTCCTTTTTTGAGGTACCTAAAGGGGTGCGGAAAAGGTTAGATATTTACAGATCTCGCTTCTTTTGGCAAAGTGATCAGCAGAAAAAGAAATACCGGTTAACTAAGTGGAATATTATTTGTAGACCGAAAGATCAGGGTGGGCTGGGAGTGAGGTCTTGGATTTAAAGAACAAATGTTTACTTAGCAAGTGGCTTTTTAAACTTTTGATGGAGGAAGGTGTATGGCTGCCAGAAAAACTCTGGCTCAAGTGGAGGCAAAACCAACAGATTCACCTTTTTGGAAAGGTATCATGGGGGTTAAATCAGAGTTTTTTAAGCACGTAACGTTCTCTCTCGGAAACGGAGAAGGGATCCGTTTTTGGGAGGACACTTGGCTAGGGCAGCGACCTCTTTCGGATCAATATCCGTCGTTGTACAACATAGTTCGTGATAAAAATGTTTTGGTTGCAAACATTTTTAATTATGGACATTTGAATATTCAGTTCCGTCGATCCTTAGTTCGGGATAAATGGACAGATTGGCTTAATCTAGTAGAGAGACTTATGTCGATCACTTTAACGACGGAGCCGGATTCTATCACTTGGAACCTGACTCCATCGGGGTTTTTTTCAGTTAAGTCATTATATTTAGAGTATACGAACAGCTCTGCCCGGTTCTACAAGAAGTATATTTGGAAGTTAAAAGTACCGCTAAAGATCAAGATTTTTATGTGGTTCCTGCATCGGAAGGTTCTACTTACCAAAGATAACCTTATTAAGCGCCATTGGACAGGATGTAAGAAATGCGTTTTCTGTAGTCATGATGAAACGGTAGATCATTTGTTTGTTTCTTGCCAGCTTGCACGGCAAATTTGGAGATTAGTTCATTTCACGTTTAATATAACTCCTCCAACTAGTATTACTAATTTAGTTGGTAATTGGTTGAATGGAGTAGATAAAGATACTAAAGCTAGCATTCGTATTGGCGTTTGTGCTTTTCTATGGGCAATTTGGAATTGCCGAAATGATGTTGTGTTTAACAGAGCGAGTTCTGGACAATTTTTGCAGGTTATTCATTGTGCTACTCACTGGATCCACGAGTGGTCCTATCTTCTTTCACCGAACAAGCGAGGGCGTTTGGCCTCTGGATGCACTCGGTTGATGGCGGTCGTTCGGGCTATCTTCAACCAGGGTGGATGGTGGCATATTAGGCCGGCTGCAATATGTGTAGTCGTCTTTTTATGTTTACGCTTGTTTCTGAGGCAGTCTGTGTGCCAATTTCCGTTTCATATTTTGGATTGTAATAACTTACACGCTGGGCTACTTTGACTGGTTTAATAAATAAGCCGTATGCATCATTTTGATGCAGAGGCTGGGGTAACACCCATTTCTAAAAAAAAGTAAAAATAAATTTAGGCATGATCATTACATGCTTCTGTCACATTGGTGCAACATAAAAATGTAGAGCCTACATCATTGAACACTACTTTGTGTATTGTGTCTATCAAGACAAAGTCCATTATATATAGCAATAATTTAATTTCTCGCATACTATTACATGTTCCACATCATGTGGTGATAATTGTATTCACCAAGAATAACCAATGTCAAAATACATATCTATGTTTTGGATCACCCCTCTGGGAATGAATTCCAAAACACCGATAGAAGTATCGTTTAATGTCTTAACATTAAATGTATACACTATGGCCATTGACGAATTATGTTGACCATAAATATGCTCAGTCAAAGCATATTTTCATTTCTATTTACTATCATAGTAAATAAATTGCATGATCATCTCATGCCGGGACATACCTGGCATTTTCATAAAGGAATTCATGAAGAGAAAATTGGATAAACATCCATTTCCCTCAACCTCCATCAAGGAGATATATGTTACATAAACACAATGTGAATATTCACACATTAATTTTGTTGGACTTCTAGTCCATTGCAACTTATAATTTTGTTTTTCTATAGAATCAACTCCAAGTTGATAATTTGTGATCAGATAGCTTAAAAATAGACCTGATCCGCAACCTAAAAATCACTTTACATCATATTTTGATGATAGTGCATCAACATTATCATCTCTATTACAGGATAAGAATATACGATTTCTTCTTATGAAGAATCACAATATACACCCTACGGGTGATATACCCTTACTTAAAATTCAAACTAGTACTCAAATACTAGGAATTTCAATGGTCTCGAAAAGAACAATGAGAAATCAATGTAAAGAGAAATTTCAATGGTCGGTTTGGAGCTCGGTCTCCCTAGAGCTCTTTATTTTGAATTTTTTGTGAAAATAAATCTAGATGTAGCCAGCACGGTATCTGGCGATGTAGCCACCACGGTATCTACAATAGTGCAAAACTTCAATATGATTTTTTTTTGTATTTTCGGGTACACAAAAAATACAAGTTCTGACAAAATCTAGCAAGTATTTGGGCGCACTATTCACACACTCAGATCTACAAGGTTTTCTCATATGAATTATCACGGAGACAATAATCATTATATATTGTATCATTTTCTCCTTATTTTTTCCACAGGGTTTAAAGGAGTTTAGCAACATATGAAATACAACTCTTTTCATATTTTCCCACAAGGTTTTTGGGGGAGGGATTATAACGATGAAGAATTTCAAGATGAAAGAATCTACAAAGGACATTGTTTTTACAAGGACATCATCATGGATACATAAGAACACTCTCAAGACTATGCAAGAAGATCCAACATTATACAAGAGGTTTTCAAGGAATTGCATTGTCCAACAGGGAGTGTTAGGAATAGATTAGCTTAGATATTAAGGCTAACTAGGCAGTTAGAAATTAGCTTACTTCCTAAGCTAACTAGACAGTTATTTTGTCCAAACGCTACGTCCCTCCGAGAAGGCGCGAACCTTGTAACCGACCTTTGTATGCATCTGCTGGGGACATATAAATATCCAACCCTATCATCGATACAATCAGAGATTCATTCTCAATCTTTTAGTTCAATCAAGCCGGCTCTGGGAGGAGCGGCGGCGGCGCGCCGTCGACATGGTCTGGAGGTTGATGACGAAGGACATCTCAAGGATCTCGTTGTATTTTTTATTTTTGTTGAGGTGTTCTGTACTGTTCGGTGTTAATGTCAGTGTCCTTTTTGAAAAAAAATTAAAGGTGTTAGGGGGGAGGGGGGGCAAGCCCCTAGTCCACCCTGTCTCCGCTGCTGCGGACAAATGGACTATTTATATGACATGAATTGGATCTTTATTCTTGTCTCCACAGAAAAACTGGTACCAGAAAAACAAGAAGCACACCGGCTAGCAAATCAAAAACCATATTTTACATGTCTCGTCGATTGGGGCACCAGAAAAACAAGAAGCACACTGGCAAGCAAATCAAAAACCTTATTTTACATGTGTCATGGACAGGGGACCTTAACTGAATACAAGTACGGACGGATGGATCTTTACTCTTGAATTGGATCTTTTACTTCTGCTCTTCACACGTTGGCCTCGACCGGCCTGGACTGGCTGACCGTCCGGCCGCCCTCGTGCACGCTGTTCTCCGAGAAGCGCGTCGACGCCAGGTTGTATCCCTTCTCCCGCTCCTGCGCGGACCACTCCTGAGAGTAGTACTCCTCCGCCGTCGCCCCCGGCCGCGGCCCCACGAACATGCTGCCCCACTGCGGGAAGTGGATGAACATCACGGGCACCGTACATGCGATGATCATGATCCCCATATACATGAGCCCGGTATGCGTAGCGTACTTGGCCCCGCTGAAGAAAATGAACTGCGTCAGCATGGCGCCCACGCTGCCGCCGGCGCCAGTCATGCCGTTGACCAGCCCCAGGGACCTCCGCGATACGAAGGGCACCACGCCGAAGGTGAGCCCCTCCGCGGCCTGCACGAAGAAGGAGAAGAGTATCACCACGGCCACCGACGCGCCGAAGGAGAAGTTTACGGCGCCGAGCACGATGCAGAAAACGCCGCCGAGGGTCTGCACCACCCACAGCCCCCAGAGTCTGCCGCGCATGCCGAACCGCTTCGAGAGCATCCCGGAGATGTGCCCGCCGCCCGGGCGGGTGACGATGTTCGTCATCCCGAAGCTCGCAGCGATCATCCCGGCCGTCGAGAGGTTGACGCCGAAGCGGTCGAAGAAGTACTCCGCGATGATGTTGTTGATGACGAGCTCCACACCAAAGCAGTAGCCATAGGTAAGGCCCAGGATCCAGGCACGGTAGTTGGTCAACGCGTGGCGCAGCACCTTGCCGAAGCTGTCCTTGTGCATCTCTCCGGTCTTGTGCAGGTTCCCATAGTTGCCGTCGGGCAGATCCTGGCCGAACGCGAGGACGGCTATCGCTGACAGCGTCTGCAGCATGCCCGGGACGAAGAAGGCGATACGCCAGGCTGTGAACTGCGTGCTACCAAACTTGAGGATGGCCGCGTACACCAGCGGCATGAGAAATTGCACGACACCGCCACCGAGGTTCCCCCACCCGCCCGCGAGGCCGTTGGCCAGCCCTACCACGGGCGGCGAGAACATGGAGCTCATCCAGAACTGCGTCGAGACGAATGACGCCAGCGAGATGCCGGTGAAGAAGCGCGCGAGCAGGAACGATATTGGCGTCTCGATGATGGCGGTGCAGTATACCGCGGGGGTGGTGAGCAGTATTAGCGCCGCAGATGCGACGCGGGGCCCGACCAGGTCGCACGCTGTCCCCATGGCGAGGCGCGCGAACACGACGCCGGACACGGACGCGATCCCGGCGTTCCCGATATCCTTCCCCGTGAGGCCGATGGTGTCCCGGATAAGCGGCATAAGTGGCGGCGCCGCGAAGGTGGAGAGGAAGCAGAAGAAGAATGAGACCCAGGAGAGGTGGAAGACGGCCATGTGCGGCCTCGCCAAGGAGAAGAGCCAGAACTCCGTGGCCTGGTGGTCGGAGTCGACAGGCATCCTGAACTCGGCCTTGGACGCCGCATCCGCCGGCTTCGACTCTACCTCCATCTCTGAGTATCCCCTCGCCTCTCTGGTGGATGGATACTGCTGCGTACAGAACGGTGGTGTTGGTGTGCAATGTACGGGCTGAAGCTGAGTTTATATAGTGCGGCATGGAGAATTGGAGATGGAGGCGGCCGGTGAGCAAGCGGCAGCAGTGGTAGCGCGCGGCGCCGTGGTATCTGTCTAGCTGATGGTTGGGGATGGACAGAGGGCGTCCAGAACGAATAAAAATACGAGGTGAACTTACGGCGCAAGTGTAAGGCCAGCAGCAGCAGCACGGTTCGCAGCACCACCGCCCCCACGGCCCAGGACTTTCAGCAAGGGTTTTGTTGCTGACTTGGTACTATCATATTAAACTCTCCGTACAGAGCGGCAAGCTCTGTTAGCAACCTCAAATCTTGATATTAAACTCTCCGTAAGCTGGTACAGCCGTACGCCCGTACATTTGACTTTTTTTTGCTTCCCCTCTCCCTGTACATTTCCTCTCTTGTATTTGGTAGCCGTTTAGAGCCCATGAAACCATCATATGACACTGGTGCTCACAAAATTTTATGACCCAAGGTGATAGGGCATCATTCTACCACTAAAAAAGCGAAATCATCAAGATGTGCAATACTTATAAATAGTCAGGGTACTTATTTTTCACACCAATGGACCAAAATATATCAAAATGTTCAGTTCACCCTAAAATTGGCTTGCTTTATCTCTAACATATCCTATAAAAGCCATACCCGTAGAAGATGTTTTCTACGGTATGCCTTGGGTTCCATTGGCACCGTAAATAAAAATCCTCCACATAAGCCTCACATGCACGGGCTGTTTGGGGTTTCCCGTAAAAAAATTACAGTTTCATCATTAAAAAAAATTGATAAGGGTTTCATCAATTTATAGTATTACAGGTTTCATAAAACAAATTACCAGTTTTTGTATACAGGATCACTATCCCAATTAATAAATAGCATGGTTAATTATATGAAAAGCCTCTCGAGATCCGGGCCTAATTAAATATGTTGCATGTGGCAGCTCTTTCTCTATGGCTGTACGCAACGACTGCATTAATTAGCACCATCTTACGATGTAAAAATCTAATCAATTCATCTTGATAAGAGATAGTGGCTTTGTATAACTGCAAATTATTATTTTGATAATGACCTTGTTTTAGAAAACAGAGGGAGTATCTGCTAGTGGTCATTTTATTGCCTCAAAACCGTATAATGACTTTTTTACGGTTTTGCTATTTTCAGGGGATCAGCTAGAGATGCTCTAACGCATGGTTCCATGTCATTGGGGTTGCCATGCAATTTGGCACCAGGTCCAATTTCTTTCCGATATCAAACGCGTGCAAAACTCCTACTTGATCCGGGGAAAAGTATCTTGAGCAGCAAGCAGTGCAAGTGGATAGCAATTGCATCCGACTTTTCATAGGTGTACCAGAGCAAGCATGTGGCCTTGCAACCAACTGGTCCTTTTTTTTTTGTTTGAGATTATAACCAACTGGTCTTTCGAATACCAACATGCAACGATTTATCTTTCGAAGAACTTGCATACATCTTTGAAAAGAATAACCAGCATTTGAACCTGAAGGAAACATGACAAAACCGTATATAGATCAGAGCACGAATTTTGTAAAGGCTGGAACAAACGTGTAAATACGTACAGGCTGAAGCTCAGGCACAACCTGTAGTATCAGATTTAAGCTCAGGCTGAAGGAATTTGACCAATGTTTTTGGCCACAACCTGTAGACTCATTTGTGCTTTATTTTACAACAAATCTTCCAATTTCAGATTAACCACAACCTATGTACTTTGTCATTATTTGACTGCTGGCTCATTGAGCGTACATCTTATCCGATCAGAAGAGGAGCCTACACTCACCATTCGAGCCAGAATTGCAGCGAACAGAGGTAATCTTTGTAAGCTGTGTTTTCTCAAGCTGTATTTTTTTTTTGAAACAAGGTAAAAGATTTGTCATTTTCATTAATTAAGAGGAAAGTTTTTAGAATTGTTACAAGTCATGACCAAGTCAAAGCTTGGTCTTAAAAAAAGTCTAATCTCGCAGCATCAAAACACTCAAGGCCTTAGCCCCCGCTAGCGACCATAACCTAGTCTCGTCCTTAATTTTATTCGCCACCATCTCCATAGTGGAAGATTGATTACGGAAGACTCGGGCATTACGTTCTTTCCAAAGCTCCCAAGATACGAGCATGGCCAAGGAAGCAAGAGCTTTGCCATGTTGGGAAACCCCGTGGATCACCTCCTCCCACCAATCCTTGACCGTAGGGATTACCCTCCAATCCGAAGGGAAAATGTCATGCATGCCCAACCAAGATTTCACCACTGTCCAAACTCTAGAAGAGAAGCTACACTGGAAGAGGAGGTGCGCCGCCGACTCTTACACTCGATTGCAAAGCTTGCACCGTCCACAATTGTCCCACCCTCTTCGCTCTAATCCGTCCGCTGTTCAAATCCTATTTTGTAGGACCAACCAAGCAAAGAGCTTGCATTTTGGCGGCGCCCACGGCTTCCACACCAAGGTAGGCATCACCGAAGAGGTGAGGGAAAGGAATTGTGCCATGTATGCCGACTTGGCGGAGTAGCAACCGTTATTGGACAGCTTCCATACAATCGAGTCCGGTTCATCGGATGCGAGGTGGACATTCTCAAGCTTTCCCCCAAAGAGCGATGCATTGAGTGATGTGTTCAATGGTTAATCCTTCATCCATGGTGATTTTGGAGATCCACCAATTGTTGTAGAGAGCTTTGGACACCGTATCATTTTTGGATGTCGAGATAGAATATATGAGAGGGGCCATATTTTTCGGGCAGCACCCCTTCAACCATGGGTCACTCCAAAAATTCGCCTTCTCTCCATTGCCAATAGTCACTCTAGTGGCAGCCGCAAAGAATTCACGGTCCATGGAGTTACAAGGATTCCCAAGGCCAATCCAAGTTTTAGAGTCATCCATCCACTCAAGCCAAAGCCATCGAAGACGGAACGCCATCGCAAACTTGCCGAGATTGAGAATCCCGAGACCTCCCCTCTCCTTAGGTTTTCTCAAGCTGTATTTGATCGGCTGTCCGCGACTTCATCAATTTATAGCGAGTGTATTACTCCGTACAAATTTAAATGCGGTCTACTCTACGCCCAAATTTAACGATGGATCGAAAAACTTTGGCAGTCATTAATGGAATCTGGTGTGACTCTGATCGGTGCCGACGCTCCTGGCAACTGACTCAAACTGCGGAGTTGCTTTCGTCCAAAAAGGCGGCATTTATGCAACGCAAAATAGTTGGAGAGTAATTGGACGGATGCTTCCTTCAAAATGCAGCATGGATCTTTGATCTTTCAAAAGACCAGGAAACGTGTTTTTCTGAAACGGAAAGGCCAGGAAATGTGAAACCACTAGTACCACAATAGAACTCGGAAAACTGGAACAGAGCACTGGAATACCCTAAAATGCAGAAAAACAGTGCGGGATATGTGGGGGAGGGGAGGCGGCTGGAGACTGGAGAGCGAGTGTTAATGGGTGCAGTGCGGCTGGTCCATATTTATAAGGTAGGATTCATCACATCCGATTAATAAAGGATAAACAGTGTGCGGGTTAGATTAAGGACCTCAACGGCATCAGTTAACGTACACACGTTTCAGTTAGAGTAAACTGTGGGCTGACACTGGGCGAAAATGTCTTTATTGATAAAAACTTCTCGCTCACATCACTGAACATGTAGAACGCGTCTATCGCCAAACCTTGTTTTGCTGAGTAAACAAGTTCTTTACAGACGCATTCAGACATATATTACTCGTAAAAGCTTAACAACTAATAATTTTTGGTCAATAATATCTGGTACTGGAAGGGCTCTATTAATTAAACATGAATGGTTGCCCTTCTTGCTATAAAAAGATCCGACTCCAATTTCAAATTTCATATAACACAAAAACAACATTTAATAACCATGTACTAAATGTCCTCCTCGTCATCAGAGATGACGACGACTTCGTCGCGGCCATTGCCGGAGCCTGAGGCCTCGGCGTCATCGATAGGCGAACAATATTATTCCACGGGCCAAGCGCTTTGTCGCGGCAGACCGGCGGTGATCTAATATCGTGTCTGCTTCCCGGCATCCTTTGTGGTGGGCAGCAGTGAACGCCAGCTGGTCCTCACGGAGAGACTTGAAAGAGTTCTAGGCTATGCGATGGACCATTGCTTCATCACGCCACGCTGACGCGATGGACACGGCCAGCATATGCTCCAGGAATTCCTCTGCCCTGGCGAGGGGCTCCTCCGATGTCGCCGAATAAGTATTTGGGGGTGCTGGGGTGAGCTCCTCTAACGTGAGGTAAATGAAGCTACCCCATCACTGTCCAGTGGTGACAGCTCCTCCTATGATTCCGTCGGCATGAGGTCGATTGAGCTACCCCATCACCGGGCCCTGGGGACAGCTTCTCCTCCGACTCTGTCGGCACGAGGACCACGAAAGTATCCGGCCTGTGTCCGATTTGTGACGGCTTCCGCGTTGTGAGGCATGGTACATATGCTAGAAAACCGTAAGCCTGTGGACGTTCGAAGCAATATATAGGCGATCGTGTGATTTCTGGAAAAGGCGGAAACATAATCTGATTTCAAACTTCGCGTGATTTCTGAAAAAAAGACGGGAAGAAGAATTCATATACTCAAGATTTACGTTGTCATAACCATAATTGTGTGTGATGCTTCACAACTATGTGTGATACATAACAAACGGTTCCGAAAAACAAACCGTATGCGAATATTACACACCGTCCAGATAGTACATTGTGTATTTTTTGCAATATTTGTAGAGGGCACCATGGACTCCCATGGAACCCCCCTATAGTACTGCCCCAGGATAATCCTTCCGTTGTCTAAGAAAATGTCTCTAGCGTGCATAAAAGTCAGTAATCCAATTGGACGGAGCTTGAAGCTAGTGCACGAGCACTGGTGTCAGCTGACATCAGTCACGTTCAGCAAAACCTTCACTAAATAGCTGCGAATTACTGTCCATTCGTATAACCTGACCCTCTCGCAGTCGAGCGCACTAGAGGTGACACTGTAGCAACTTTTGTGTAGCATCGTCCGTGCATCCAAAGCAAAACCCTATTTAATTTGTTCAACTTCCACTCGCACCTTCGAGGGTACAAAGTACAAGCGGAAAAAGTCAGACTCCCTCCATCATCTGCTCCTACAAATTTAAGAGCTAGCCGGGCCTGCCACTCATCTCCCCTGTCACTCCGTTCTTGCCTTCCTGTTCCTGGTTCCTCCAACCCAGTGTCATCAAGCTAGCGAGCCATACATACATCAATGGAGAGGTCAAGGTCCTGCTCAGAGAAGAGCAGCAGCAACAACACTCCGGCCAGCGCGGTCACCGAACCGAGGTGCTACAGTTCCTCCTACGTCACACCCAAGAAGGCAACTGGCGCCGCATGGCCTTCTCCTGCAGCTTCTTCTTCCTCCTCCTCGTCGGCGACCGGTCCGAAGGTGAAGATGTGGGGCGGCGGCTTCGGTAGTGCCCCGACGGAGCTGCGGAGGAAGAGGAGGCTGGTGGGGTACAGGGTGTACGGCGTGGAGGGGAACATGAAGGTGTCACTGAAGAACGGCGTGAGGTGGTTCAAGGGTAAGTGTACCAAGGTGGTGGACGGCTTGTGGTGAAGCGAAGCCAATGTTCCGTCCAATCAGCTCCTTTCCTTTTCTGCTTGGTGAATATTGCCGTATGCAGTATGATCTTCTCCACAGGCCTAAAGATCAGACTGCCAGGCATCCAAAATGTCGAAAAGAAACATGTTAGCCTTTGTGTGTGTGCATGACTGCTTAAATTACGAGGAGAGAATGTGGCAACATCTCATTCGAATTAAGTATTTCCAGGCACTTTTCGGGTAGGCTAAAAACAGGGAGAAACACACTTTTTATCAGCCATAAAAAAAGAAAAGGAGACGGGAAAATGTTTTGCCCCACGTTTGTCCCGCGGGAGACCAGGGCGAACCCCACCATCTTCGCCCCGCGCCCTCCCCCTCCTCCTCTCCTGATCCGTCGCCGCTGCCGGAGAAAAGCCCGAGTGGTGCCGGCGGCGGCGGGTCTTCCTTTCCCCGCGCACGTGGAGGGACTCGCGGGGCAGCTCTGTCAAGTGATTCTGCAGTGCAGTCAAGTGCTCGGCTAGCAGGGCTTGTACTCCTGGCGGGAGGCGGGAATGGCGGCGTAGCGGTAGCAGTCGTAGCTAGTAGGCAAGGCCCCACGACAGTGTGGTCATGCGGGTGGCGGCGGGCCTAGAAATGGACGGGAACCAGGTGGGCATGTTCAGGGATCTCCAGGATGGGTGCGACGGTTAGTTGGCTGGTGAGCGGCGCACAGGTCGCCGCGGCCGTCGTGCTCGCGCCGCCCTCTTCTACCACGCCCCCTTTGTCGTTCCCGTGTGGGCTGGATCTATGCCAGGCGGGCTCAAATCTAGCATGGGTTATCCTTGTCCACTCAATGGGTTTTGTTAGCCCGTTGGTGTGAAACCTTGGACGTTGTAGCGGCCCTGGAAGTGGACTGCGTGGCCGGCTTTCCGGTGAGCGTCGTTGCGTTGATGGTGGCTTCTTGTTTGGCTATGTGGATAGAAAGGAGAAGGCAGCGGTGGTGGCTCCTAGTGTTGGTGGTGCTCTGGCAATGGTCAATGGAGACTCCCAGATTAGGTTCAGGAGGCCTTTTTTGGTGGTAGTGTGCAAACCGGATACCTTGGTGTGGCAGGGGTGATTTCGGGCGAAAGCCCAGTGCTTACATGCTATCGGCGGTGATGCATGTGGGGGTCGTGACCCTCTTGGGGCATCGTTGTGGTCACCCCACGTGACAGAGCTCCGAGTGAAAACCACGGACCATCTTCGGCCTCATCAAAGGTGGCGCTTCCCGCCGTTACCCTCTTGGGGGAGTCATTGTCGAGCAACGGTGGCGCTCTGCCTATTTTATTGTTTGTTGGATGAACTTTTACTTGTTAATTTTGTAACAAGTTATAAAATAAGTAAAAGAAACAACACAAGTCAGTAACCGAAGACTAGGCCTTAATCTTCCAAGAGAAGATTGATAGGCCGATAATTATAGACACTAGATGAATCCCCACGATTCGCAACAAGAGTTAGTAGAAATATGTTTCAGTATAATAAATTTTAGAATATATGCAATTTACAGCATAAATCAGATTAAAAAAAACCTCTTATGGCATAGCTGTGAGCCTGTGAGTCAATTGTATATTGAAGTGGAGTATTCATGTGGTTTCCGAATATCATCCACATCATGAAATATGACTTTGAAACTGTTAGTTGTAAATATATTTTTTGTCGGACCTGTTGTGTATGCAAAATACATTTACCAAATAGATCACTTGATAATGAAAATGATATGAGACGGATACTCAAAACCATTGGTTCGCTTATAGTCAACTTGATTCTACAACATATCACAATCCCCACTTCTTTCGCTAAAGAGAGATTTTATATATTCACTCAAAAGTTTGTATAAAGGCGACACAAGCAAAAAAAAGTTACATATATGATATGTACATAACAAAGATGCACACAACATATAAACAAGAATAAAAAAAAGTACGACACATGCTCTTAATCACACGACAAAAGGAAAAGGAAACATAAGGCGGCAGTGAGCTCTGGCTCCAAGTGCATACATATGTAGAACCTATAGGTAGAAGGAGATTTCTTTTTGTCAAACACAACGGAGGGCTATTTTTGCTCCCGAGTTCACATGCTCCTGATCAAATAAAAAATTGAAATAAATAGTAAACCATTTCAAAACTTCTAAAAAAAATTGGTGATGAACATTTACAAGTTTTCTACGTATATGCCAAATTTCGTGATAAAATGACAGATTTTCTGCTCTGCGCAGAAAAAAATCAATGCTCTAAAAAGATATTTTTAATCCCAATTTGGCCACTGTTTTTTAGGAGAGCAGCAAACATGGCATTTCATCACGAATTTTGTCATGTATGTATTAAACTTGTATATGTTTGTAACCAAAAAATTAAGATTTTTTGAAATGGTTTACTATTTTTTATTTGGGCATGAGCATGTGAGCACGGGATCCAAAGTGAATTTCCGAAAGACAACATCATTCTTACAAAGCCACAATGCCGACATAAGGCTTCCACTCCAAAATTTTGCTTTTTAAGGATCCATCATAGCTAGTCACCAAGCATATTTGCAACATACCGCAGTTGGTACAAATTTGATCCAATCTGAATGATAGACTAGGCTGCATGGGCAAGTTTGTAAAAGGGAAACAACAACTATGACTAGTGAAGTTATTACAACATGTTAGCAGTGTGCCCTTTATTAGATATGTTCTCAATAAAATCGGAAGATGTGACACATCTCGCACTAATTTTCAAAAGGAAAACAACACTCCCCCCAGTTCAATCTGAAGCCGCCCTTCAAAATCAATCCCCCTTCCTCCCGTCCTCTCCCTCGCCCCCCCCCCCCCCCCCCTTCATATTTGTGCGTTCGCAAGGGTGTGAACATAAAAAAATCTTGCATGGGGTGTGATCAACTGGATCAGATGGTGCGAACACAAATCTGCTTCTGTGCATGGAGTTCATTCTCTCCTTGGTCGTCTCTTCTCCTTGGATCTTCCGCTTTTCTTATTATCCTTCGTATAAAATGGAAATGGATCAATTGGAGACGCAAGAACAAAACGTGATGGCAGGAGAAGAGGAGGGCTAGACATGGTCATCAAAGATTTCTCGGCGGTGTCGTGATGTCGGCTGGCCCGATGAGTTGCATCTGGTTGTTGAGGAGTGGATCCAAACAAGGGTGATATCTGGCATGGATGAACAGATAAAGTCGATGGAGGAGGATATCCAATTCTCCCCCATCGGCCCAATAGGGGTTCAAACATGGTCATTTTATATATAGAACACCGTCGGCCCCACAGCTTTGTGGTCCGGCTAGGGTTGTATGGAGATGTCCGGACACACCCGCTAGGCCCAATCGACACTGATATACGTACACAAAAACATACCCCGTTTTTTCCCCCATATCTCTCTAACACAAGCCACCGCCACTCCAATTCCAGCCGACGCCACCGCTTCTCGTTCATCGCCCCAGTAACGAGCCACTGCCATGTCTTCCTTTGCCACCATCTTCCATCCACCATCGCTACTCATTGAGAGCAATAAGTAGGCCAATGTGCCCATGGCAGCGAGAATTGAGTGGTCGGCACGACGCAAATAGGGTAGACAAACAAAGAGTTAACTGTCATCGCTAAAGGCATCACCCAACGGCTCGTGGAATCCCAAACCGCCGACAACACTTTGGGGACCAGAGGTGGGATTTAGGGGAGCATGAAGCGCATGCCGTCAAGGAGCATATCACCAGGGGTATAGGTGTGGACCTCCGATGTGTTCGTCGGTGAGGGGGACGCATCAGGGCCGAATAATTTATATCTGTGGTTGGTGAGTCATCGTCCGTCTACTGCAACGCGCCGCCACTCGTCTTCTCCATCCCGACCACTCCGGTCGAAGCCTTTCCTGTTGGCCACCATGTTGGCATCGATCTCAACTATGTGTAAATGGTCTCCGACTCGTCGTTGTGAAAACGAGCGCCACAGAAGGTTGTGTGATATCCCAAATCAAGAATGGGGGGGGGGGGTCAAGGAGAGTCCTCCACCCAGCCGAAAGAAATAAGCCAGCTGCAAAGGATGGGACATCGTCAAGCTTGTTGCAAGAATCAATTTCCGAGATAGTGAAGGAGGTGACGAGCAACAAGAGGGTCGAGTTGATTGAGCTAAAAAAGATGAATGCTTTGAGTCCTTAATGGAGATATAAACCCAGAATGTGGCTACGGAAAAGAACACCATGGCCATCAATTTGGCCATGGAAGTGGAAAAGATTAGGATTGAGGCGGAAAAGGTTGCAACCAAGAAGATCATAGACGAATATAATGCATGGAAAGTTCAATTTGAGGCGAATCAAGTTGATGTTGCATTGATGGCCCTGAAGGCCTGGATCTTGATCATCGATACAAGCAACACGGACAAGACGAGGGCTTGGTTTGAGCAACAATGGGACCATATCTTGGCTAAAACTTTCGAGTGATATTTGTGATTATTTTTTGTATGTATTTTGTGTGGCCGAACTTGATTTTGGTGTCCAATCTTGATGGCCAAACTTTATGGGGGGTGACCAAACTTGAAGCTCGAATTTGATGGCTAAAACTTATTATTAAATGTATAGTTGTGTGTTTTTTTGTTAAATTTATGAGTTTGACCAAATAGCAATACATTGCCAAAGTGGCATAAAAATGCCAAAATAGCAAAATTTGGCAAAAAGAAATTGGTAGGGGCCGGTCCATTGGGCAGCCACTGAACGCCCCCCAAATGGACAATATATAAGGAGGTCTGAACACAAATTGCCTCTATTCATTAGAGATGCTCTTAGTGGGTTTTCTGCAAGATGACATGGGTGTGGCGCGGCTCCCTTAGCTTGTTCTACCTCGTCTGATGAGAACATATATGTGTACCAACCTTTAAACCATACCGAACTCAAAATTTAAATTTTCATGTTCCAAACTATTCAAAACAAGTTTGTGAGTGTTCACAATTTGTGTATTTACAATCTCTAGAATTTTGAGAACCAAATTGGAAATACACCAAAGAAACAAAAGTAAATTGCTATGTGAATAATGTCATTGCCTTTTTGTCTTTTTGACACTATTTATGTTGATTTTTGTCCTTTTTGTATCTCTCTCTGCATTTCGGATTTGGTACTGAAAATTGTAGGGAATGTAAATGCACATCTTGTGAACACTTACAAATTGTTTCGAAATTTTTCGGAACTTAAACTTTTTAATTTTAATCTTGATATCATGGTATTTTTAAATTGTAATCTTGATATCACGAACTCCCTCCGACAATCTTTTCCGGCCGGAGGTAGTATCATTTAAAGAGAGGTATCACCAGATATGTTCTCCTGACGCTGGGTAGACGTGTCAACCATGACAAAAATAGGGAGCCGCAAAACTGCAATGCTGTTGCTACATTATTCTTTGCAGCAACTCAATACACAATAACAGCACAGCATGTCACGACAGACAATCAGACTTCTCAGTCAGCTCTATGTACCTATTATTTCTCTAACCTTTTTGCTCATCCAAACCTCATTTACATTTTACATTTAACGCAGGATCATGTACATATCTCTGCTGAGGTTAAAAAAAATGTACGTAGCTCTGCTGGCATGTGAATTGAACAACTGCGATGGGTCTTCAGTTGCGTCATCAAGACGTCTTTGTGTACACGCCTCAACCCAAATACACCGTCATAGAATACATTTGGAGCCCAGCAAGTTGACTAGAACGGGTTGGGCACATATCAACCTAACTAGCATGGACTTGGAGCATAGCAAGCTCTGAAATGTCAAGGAGGCGGACACTTCTTCATGTCTAATCAATTTGGTTAGGACGATCTGCATTACAGTACACCGAGCTACCTATTTGTTTGAGCTTGTCTGTTCATAACATCATGGTAGTATAAAAGAAGACACATCGGTTGCCCAACTATGCTGAAGAAGAACCAAAATATCATGTTGCCCACCTGTTAAAAGTTCAATAGATCCCAATGTGTCAAGAGATAAAATTGCAGATCAGAAATTTTGCACTGAGCATCGCATACCATCGTATTCTTGAACTTATCTTGTAGATATTTTGTCAAGAGTAGCAGGGGAATCTGGGAAAGACAGCAATGAACATCACATCAGTCAAATGAATAAATGATAGCAGTGGATAAGTGAAGATATGCACACAAGCGGTCTACAACAACTGAACCAGCACCAATCACAAATTTGCATGGTAACAGCTCGTTAGATTTAAAGCAAGCCCAGCATGCAACTATCATGGGCCTGATGCTATCTAAGTGCATAAGTAGCTGCATTCATTGCTATAAAGCTGAAACATGAGTAAGCGACACCACAACTGTTTGTAGCTGCTGAATCAACACTGAAAACGTCTAAGATTTGCTTTCATACTCAGCTTAATTTGTCAACCCGATTCATCCTCCGAGACAAATTGTATGTACTAAATTATATGTTCTCTATTGTAAAAAAAACGACAGACCCAGTGCACTGAGGCTCCCACACAAGGTGGGGTTTGGGGATCGATTATAGGAACCTAGTCTTACCCCTGCAAAGTGCAGTGCAGGGAGGCTGGTTCGAACCCAGGACCTCTTGGCACAAGTGGGGAGGACCTCACCACTGCACCAAGGCCTGCCCTCATATGTTCTCTATTGTAGCCTATTCTTATTGAACTTGGATATATATAATAATTATTCTATTATACACGCGGAATGCGCGAGGAATCAACTAGTGTCAAAGATACTGATGGATAGGATATGAGCTGGAAAAATTAGTGTCCTTAAAATCAATTCATACAGCTGTTATAACTATACCTGAAACATGATTCCAGAAAATGCCCAAAATTTGAAGATGTGGCACGGAACAGCAATGCATAGCTGCAAGTTGACAGGCGATGAAATGAAGGTTACATATGAGAGTGCCATATAAGTTTCTTTTCTTTTCAGTGCAAGTACAAATATGCAGCAGAAGAAAGTGCCATGATTCCAAAATTCCGATTATCATTGATTTTTCCGGAAGAAGTTTATACTGAACCTAGATCATTACTCAATAATAACATGGAACCAAGGCATTTTCCGCTCTAACTGGTGACTAAGAAAACAAGAGAAATAATAACAAGAAGCACGTCATGTGGAACTCTCAAAGAAGTGCAGTACCTCATGAAATACAGCTGAAACCAGAAATGAGATGAGAATGGCAAAACCCTGCAGTGTAGATTCAACATGAACTTCAGAAGTTTGTATTTCAAAAAATATATTAGCTCTATTCTCAACAGAAAAACCACCCTATACCTGCGAACAAAGGGCAGAATAAATAAATACTCCCTCCGATCCAAAATAAGTGTCGGTGATTTAGTACAAACTTTGTACTAGACTAGTACTAAATCTCCGACACTTATTATGGATCTGAGGGAGTATTATTTTTCTCCACGCTTGTTCAGTAAGTTAATTTTAGGTATTCTACAGTTCGACCTTCCATGCTATGTTCTAACTTTCCAGTATGCTCCTTATTCATTCATGGTGTGCCACCTTCGAGATTATCCCTATGTTGTTACTTAGTTAACATGCATATTAGTTAGTGTAGTCTAACAAAATGCATATTGCCATGCCAAAATAATTAGCCAAACGAGCATATTATCAAGTATTAAAAGCTATATTCTGAACACAGTTAATTTCACTAGGATCAAGGTTACAAAATGAAGAAAAATCGGTGATAATCCTTTGTTAGACATGTTTCTAGTTTATCTGCGCTAACATTTTTCAGTACAGTGATTGTTCTCTATATAGAAATGGTGAAGCAACCAAAAATCAGCGGTCACACAAGATCCATTCCCGCAGGAATGAAAAATATATGTTAACACAAACAGAAGATAATAGGCGTAGCCATTTTTGATACATTGAAATTACCTTTGACAAGCCATTCCTTATACATGGAAAATATATATGTCGAACAATCCACTTATGAACAGGCTGACAAGAAGTAGACAATTGTCAGGGAAGGATACTATGTTTATGTCAATCAATCAGAAAACTATCTCTGGATTTTGAGCATGTCTCATCTATCAGCTAGGAGGAGATAGCCAGTTAGTCCAGACCAGTTATTCTTAACGACGGTGAGAAAATTACCATATTCCACATTCTCCAGTACTGGTAAGCCCCCAAAATACCATCAGATTTGAATGCATGGAAATTTAAGCAATGTCAGCTCTATTCAAACTTCTCTCAAACAAAGAAGATAAACTTTTAACATGCCTTTCACCTCTTCAACTGTTTTAGCATTCCACCAGTCCTTGTAGAATTCACGATCACCAAAACATAGGAGTTCGGCAAGAATATTCAACCTGTATACATAACAAAAATTGGAAGCTGTAGAAGACAAGAGTCTGGACATCATTCAAAACTTAATTTTCTGTTACGATGAAACTATGTTTCCCACATATTTAATCATTTATCAGGGCCCTACAAATATGTTACTGTACATGAGGTAACCATCACGACATCAATAAGTGATTGATTAAGTATTTTAGAAAATCACAATATCCAACAAGTTTATGGTACTGCTGGGTCTTTAGCTGTGATGTACCCAACTGGAAGAAACAAAGAAGAGTCTAACAAGACAAGGTAATCAAGATACTTACCACAGATGGAAAAAGCAATAGAACATACAAAGCCATACGTATAGTGTCGGCACTGAGAGTTTCAAGACTCTCTCAATAGCATCCAAGAAGTCTCCTTTCAATGGATGCTTGGAATTCTGGACAATTGGATTTATGTACTGCAGGAAGAAAAGATTTCGATAATTTCATTCAAGAAACATATAATTAACATAAGGTATCATGTAATAGCCTCACTTGCTCAATTATAAAACCCATCAAGCCTGTAAATAATACGCATTTTATAAGCTGCCGTGTGACCCAGCCTTTCCTAATAAATGCTGTCCGGGGATAACTTGGCTGCATAATGCACCAGAACGTTATCAGGAAAGTCATAGTTGAACAGTGATGCAACTAGTCCCAAAAATATAATTAACTAATGACTTGGAATTAAAAGGAGAACTGACGGACCCAGTCCAAGAACAGTACCTGATAACAAAGTGTTGGGGCCAACATGAAGTACATTACACTGTTGATAGTAGGACCTTTAATGTTTTCCTCATCGATAGAACTGCCAGAGCCCTATTACAAATGAAAGGGAATTACTATGTAAACAATGACGAAAAAGGAAGCGATCACATCCATGCCAGAAATTTGGTAATCTGGTCAGTCTCTTTAAATCACAATATGAGTAGCTACGCAAATCAAGGTAATTCTTTACTGACATATTAAATGAAACCCATGTTGAAGAGCTCAGGAAAAGAACCAGAGACAATTTTAATAGGAATGGGATCCTGATCTAATGCGCTAGAAAGATTTACAATTAAGAAAGACATAAAAAAAATGTTTCGCTGGTCAACAATTGATGATCCAAGAATGTGGCAGCAGTTAGCCTATAAGCTAAAATGATTCATACAACGCCTTTGTATAGTCTTTGATGTTTCGGAAACCACAATTGCAATAGAGAATAATAACATACTGCACTCATACCTTCTCAATACTTTTGGACAATATCCTTATATCATAGCTTGTGTGAGCAAAAGAAACAAGCTTCAACCAGGTAACGCTCGCAATAAACATTAACACAAATCCAGACAATACTGCTGATTCACACCTGAAAAAAATTCAAGGTAACTGCACTTAGACTCCATTATTTAAGCAATAGAATCATACCTTTTGTGGTAAAATATTTTTATAATTAGAACATTAGCAAAAACAAAAAGGGCAAGTATAATACATGACCCATAAACATGACTTCAAAAAATAATGGATGCCCAATAAATTTGGGGAAATTTTAACACAAAAGTGCCATTGACTTGTAATTCAAGCTCACGTCTAACAAACAAAGTGACACAAGATAGTTATCAAATGTACAAATGCTACCTGGACAGAAATATGACACATGTTAATGTGCGCAGGCATATGACACATGATAATCTTTAGGTACCTCCACAATAGAAATCATTAGGAACTCATGGCTCACATTTCCCAAATGGTCAATAACTGGCATTTTTTCAATTGCAAACGAACAATGGAGCTATTTTAAATTGGAATCTAAACTTTGAACCAAAAAACATGTAAATATATTTCTGTAGGGGGAGGCAATATTGACCATAGGATAAGAGAGATCACCAAATAAAATCAAACTGTAGAGTTATGTAGATTATTTAGCATCCAACTCAAGGAAATAGTTAAAACATGTTTGAAGCACATGAACCGAGTACATCTCCACATCATGAGATACAAAACGGAAAAAGAATGAGAAACAGACTGATTGTGCTTCAAACCATCATATACAATAATACGCTCAATGAATGCCAAAAGTACATGCATCCAAACAAACAGCAAAGCCAAAAAAACACTTACTTAAGAATCACAACAACTGGACAGAAAAGGACAGCGGTTGTAATAATGATATGTACAAGACTAGTCACCTGCAAGAGGTGTAGGGATGTCATGGGCAATTGAAACTTATGAAATGCTGAATTTAAAGAAGCTAGATTTGATGCCAAATTAGACCATATAATCATGATTCATATAAGAAGTTATACATAAGAAACATAGCATCAAAAGAGCATGAATCTTGGATGAGAAGACTTTGCGATTGTGGGAAGAACTTGATGATGAAGACAAAAGAATGTTCAGAAATAAACTTACATGTTCACGAATAAGTTTACTTTGAGCCAACTTCTCAGTCATGAGTGCAGCAAGTGGGAAAAGTGGCAAAGTGAGGCTGCAATTCACATACTGATTAAATGTACAAAGTCTAGTACTGTTTAATGAAACTAAGACCAAAACCAGTGAGTAATCATATCTACCAGCACATCAGAAGTGGCCAATCCCCCAGTGATCTTGTACTAAACCAAAATCCAGCTCTTATTAATAGACCATACTGGAGCAATTCACAACATGGTAATGTGTCAGCAGAGTATAAAACACTGCGAAGAGAGCACAGAAACTAAGTGCTACTTCTGGAGGGGATGGATTACGGAAGAAATAAATGCAAATGAAGTGCATTGAAAAGGGGAAGTACTCAAACCTTCATTAAGTTCTCAATAATGAGCCTGCTGTTCACTGCAATCAGCACAACAATGCATAGATTCAGAAGACCCGCGTGACTCTGCAACCAGTCGAAGAACTAGGTATTTCAGGACTAGAATTTTTGGCTGCAACCGAGTAATATGGCTTGCCAATAAAGATTTCACTAACAGTTCCTAAGTGAAAAGTCTTTATACTGATTCAATTATACAATGCTGTTCATTGGTGTTATGCCCAGGAACATCTGTACAATAATGTGATGTAGAAACATATACAGTCATCTTTTAAACTCATATGTTGGTTGAAAGTTGAAACCAACGATATTGTTCAAATTCAAATGAAGGCGTGTACTGAACTTTGTACCGGGACAGATTAAAGTGATCAGTCGTGCATTTGAGTGTCTCATCCTAGAATAGCAAACAGATACAACCAAGCCGATCACAAAAGATGTCCATTCTGTACCTAGTAAAATGGAATGCAAAACCAAAATAGGAGTAGCTGTTTCTGGTATGACAACACGCACGGTTCTATTTTCCTCATGCATAACCAATGTTCCGAACAAGAAAGGCTGGATGACAGATATAATGAGCCTAAAAAAACTAAGATATGACAGATCTAAATGAATCAGCATGCACAACACGGAATTGGGCAAACAGCAAGAGCGCACAGATCCTAGTTAATAATGTAAGAGTAAGACTGATATGATATACTGAGCATGGTGGATCACGACACTTCAGGATTATCCCCTGCATTTGCACTTCCATGTCAGAAGTCAACCCCCAATTAAGGCCTCCAACACATTCCCAACAAACTCTCCGTGCTTACTACTACCAGTAGAAGTCACACATCTCATGCATGCACCAACTTATCTGGTCGACCATTTCAACACGCCATGCTCTGCCTTTTCCACCGCTCAACTGAAATTTTTGCCTCGCATCGCATGCATCCCGCGCATGCCCAGCCCCGGTGGTCCCCTGATCCCCAAAACGAGCAAACGCGGCGACCTCAACCCGTAGCAGCATGTGCCACAATAAAACGAGTTGCACGCACCTGTATCTGGAGATGCCTAAAATGTAGCACGGCTAGACATCCGAGCAGGCAAGCACGCACGCACGCTGCTATGCTATGCTAGGTAGTGACTGTAATTTGGAGAAAAAGTCGCGGGAGTTGACGAACTACACATGGGGGGGGAAACGCAACTGTCGGATTCAACTGTATCTGAATCCGATGCTGGAGTGGAGGGATCATGGAAATCGCGAGAGAGGAGAAATCCATGGAATCGCGGCGACTGCTCAGTGCTCACCTGTTGGAAGATGGCGTCGGAGCTGAGCGGGCTCTCCTTGACACAGCGGTGGGCGGGCGCCGACGCGCGGTAGCAGAACAGCTCGTGCTGCTGCGGCGGCGGCGGCGGCGGGTCGCCGTTCTCCCGCGGGCCGCCGGAGGAGTCGCCGGCGTCCGCGTCGGCGGCAAGGGCGCGGCGGAGGCGGAGGGGAGGGTCGGCGCCGCGATCGTGGGCGGCTGCCACGGACGGAGGCGGGGCCATGGAGGAGGGGAGGGGAAGGTTCTGGGTGGGTTTTGGTAATCGGGGGGAGGAAGGAGAGGTGGTCGCTTTTGATCCGGTGGTGGCCGCGCGGCGCTGCTGACGCGCAAAAGCGCAGAGGCGGAGGGAGACAGGAGGGAGGGCTTGCCGCGCGACACGTGCGGGGCGGGCTCGCCGCGCGTCTCCAGCTCCGCTTGGCGGCTAGCAGCTTCCGAGTTCCGATCGATGAATGGACGGACGGCGCCGGCACGGGTTTTCTGTCTCAACGTGGTGTCCGGTTATTAAAAGGATTGAACGGCTAGGAGAATTGCCTTTTGATTTTAAAGAAAATACAAATTTAGTAATCGTAATAAGAAGGCGAGGTTTTTAAATAGAATATGCTGATTCCGCGTGGTACATTCTTAATGCCAAAGCAACGGTCCGCTAATTAATGTCCACAAACTTGAGTATATAAAGTGGACATGATGTTTTGGCTCACCGATTGAAGATGAACCTGTTGTGCAAAATGCATGCCCTTGCGCCCTGCCACTGCCTGGGACATGACGACCACGCCGCCTCATGCCCTAGCGCCGCCGCCTGTCACCAGCTCGGCCGCCGCCCTGCCCTTCACGTCGCTGCATCCATCAAATCCCCGTCACGTCGCTGGATAAGGCCAGGACGAAGTCGACCACCACGGCAGTTGCGGATCCGCTCGCAGCCGACGCCGTTCGCTGTGAAGCATCAAGAGAGCGGGGCGCATCACACCCGCACATCGCATGACTCGGCGAGGTGGCAGCCCGCAGGCGAGAGAGGGTTGTCGCACGAGAGCATCCCTCGCTGAGTGCGCCACTTGAGCCCCCGTGCCGCCTCCTCAGCTGCTCTGCCCAGATGGAGTAGACCACAGACACGGACAACGGCGGCCACCTCCCTGACCCGACATCGCCTCGGCCAGCTGCAAAAACCCAGCACCGCCGCCGATTCTTCTTGGTCCTTCTCTCTTTCTTGCACTGTGATTTCAGTAATAGGCTTCTTGTGAGGATACATCATACATCTTGCTCGCGAGGATCGAAGAAGGAGCCGACGCGGCGAGGCCGAGGCACCCACCCAGAAGACTTGGTTCTAGGTGCTGCACTGACGAGCTTGTTGTTCACGGTCAGTCGCACGGCCGCTTCTCTCCCTCAGGCTGCAAGTGAGGTTCTGATTCACTAATGTCTGGTCTTTGTTCAATCTTGCCTAGATATGTTGATGTGTGATCGCCAATTTTCATTTTAGAGTCCCTCTACGAAAAGGAGCATTAAAATGATTGTGATAACGAAGTTTCTACGGACATGGCTCTGTTGTTAATTTTTGTGTTCCCAGTTGTTGCATAGCATGGACTATCTGAAACTTATCTGAATAGCCTCTTAAGGCTTTGTGAGGTATAAACTTCAAATTTCGATACTAAACTATTTGTAACGATAAATTGAAAGATTAGTGCATCAACTGGAGTATTTCTCTACCGTCCTGCTTATTCATTACAATTTGTTATAGACGTATTCAATGTAGATTGGACCTTGGTCTTGCCTAGGTACAGTTATATATATGTATTTCATGTTTACGTTCATTCTTTCCATTCTTTCAGAAGAGGTTGCCACCACCCTCCCGCCTCCTGTCGACAGTGCATCAGCTCACTGCAGCCCGACGTAGATGCTCTTGAGTTACGTGTGCAAGTAGATCTCCTGCTGCGAAGAAGTGATCTAGGAAATCCTATTTGCAAGAAAAGAAAGTATTGGGGAGCATCCGACGAAGATGAAACTGCTACAGCAATGCAAGTCATTCAACCTTCTGAAACTGAGAATAGTTGTCTGCGGGAAGTTCATCACTGGCTGGATTGTCCTGCTCGCCAGAAAAAATGCTCCCCAGCTTCTGATGGTGATGAAGGGGCTGCAGGGATGCAAGCTTCTGATTGTGACGAAGGGATTGCAGAGATGCGAGCTTCTGATTTGTGATGAAGAAACTGCACTGACACAAATGATGCATCATTCTGAAGCTTAAGGCAGTCAAACAACTCCTGATCTGAATGATTCTTCAGCTGATCGGATAGGTGGGACAGGGCATCTTAGCACACAAAAATATTCGGAGGTCTGTATTTTTTAGTCACCGAGAACTAATCAGAATGGTATGTCCCATTACTGAATCCAATGGGCTGATGCATAAATGTTGGTTAAAGCAAGGAAGGCAAAAAGAAATCAGACGTTGAACGTAAGCTATTTCACATTAGAAAATTCATGTATTGTCTGTGAAGGTAATTATCTGAACTTGACTGGTTTAGTTGATGGATAACTTAAAAAATATCGTCCCCATTTGGTAAACATGGATTCTGACATACATAGATAACATCATATATATTTGAGCCCACACGCTGCCACAATTACCTTCAGTTGATCTTTTTTTTTTTTGTAAAAGCAGGGAGCTGTGGGATGGTAATTACCTTCAATATGAATGTTTGATACTCCTCTAATTCTTATGGAGAATAATGACTGCGACATTTCACATTATATTCTTATTGTACTAATTATCTGATTTTTAGTGCCTGTGTTGATGGATTACTTAAATTTATCATCCTCATTCGGTGTACTTGCTTTCTGACATACATAGATAACACCATATATTTCTAAGCCCGTATAGTGCCTTTGATTGTTTTTTTCTTTTTCCTGACTGATGATATATGAAGCAAGCAATACATATGAGTTATTTATCAATTTACATCACACGTGTTTTTTCCTTACAAATGTAGACCGTGTAGTAATGCATATACTGAATTACCAAGAGCATATGTATGTGAGTTATGAATTGTTGGTTATACACCAGAGTTGTGGTTAGTCCTTATTATTCACTTTTGCTTAAGTGACCTCCCCCCGGGGTGAAAGTTAGGGTTACAAATGGCCAGGATTTACCCGTAACTTTTGATCGGAACGTTTTGAGGGAAACTTACCTCCTCAGTTTTCCTTCAGGGGGAGGCCACTTATGTTGGTTTTATCTTATAGCATGACTTCTTCATTGGAGAGTTTCATTCTTTTTTGTCGGTTCAGCAGGGAAGAAAATTTTCATCCTAACTTTTATGTTAGTTCCGGTGCAATTGTTTTTCAACTTTTGTGTGTTGTAGTTTATTCCGTAACTTGTAAAGTATTAACTATGGCATTTATAGTTTTTGTTTTGTTTCAGGTGTCCACCAAGGAGCAAGCATCCAGTACAAGTATTATGCTACCATGCCTCACGAGCGCTACTTTCGCATAGGTCAATTATTTCTACTCCGCTAATGAAGATAAAGCCCATGAATCCTTTAGGTGAATTTCTAATCCACTAATCATCGATTCCTATATGCTAAATATTGATGGCTGCAATTAGATAAATTATTCTAACAATTGGAATCCCTCGATTTAGTGTCATGAATATATAAAAAATTGTGGACAGTAGACTTTGCTTAGAGTTACCTTCTCTAATTGATTTTATATCTTTATTTGGAATAGTACATGATACAAGACCTATGTGTTCAAGAGCACACTATTTGTAGAACTGTTTATTTGCATCTTATTCTTTCTGTTTCTCAAGACATCACTCCAGGGATGACTATACTGTTGTAACCGGAGGCGGTGGCGCTGCTTCACCATGCGATCTCACGCTGAGGCCGCCACGAATGACCGCCGCCACCAATCCTCATGCTTGCCCCGCCTGTCCGGCGATTGCCGGTAGACAACAAGCAAAAATGACATTGGCAGTCATCATTCCTTTAGGGAATTTTCCCTTGATGTTCTAGGCCCTAGCTCAGCTTTTACTTTTATGTTTTTCTATATAATTATGATCTCTCCACCATGACAAATGACATTGTCACACATTGTTTGGGAGGCAGTTATAGTTATATCAGGCAAGTGTCCATCTGTGCAGTGAGTAGTACGTACATGTTTGCGACGTTGAAAGTTTTATAAAATTGGTTCAGTCATATCAATGGTTCAGTCATTTCAATGATTGATTTAAAGGTTTTCTAAAATAATATTAAGATTTTTTATAATTGGTTTTATTGAATTGAATATCTTGTGATCTCTGTATGTTAAATTTCATGGAGTACTTCATGGGAGATGTAAAATTATTGCTTGTTAACAAAAGAAACTCACTAAACTAGAAATGACATTTATATTTTGAAGACGTGCATTGCACGTGCACAGCTACTAGTCATAATAAGAAGGTGAGGTTTTTAAATGGAATATGCTGATTCCGCGTGGTACATTCTTAATGCCAAAGCAACGGCCCGCTGATTAATGTCCACAAACTTGAGTATATAAAGCGACATGATGTTTTGGCTCACGGGCGTAGATGAACCCGTTGTGCAAAATGCATTTTTAACGCATTTCAAAATATCAAAAAATTCAAACAAAAAACTTCGGATATTCAAATGAAAAATGTCTATCTGTGCAAAAAAAATCGCACTGAAAAGACATTTTGTGTGGCCGGTATAAAAAGACAATAAAAATGTTACGTACAAAGTCATTTTTTGAGGATTTGTCTTTTTTACACCGGCCACAAAAAATGTTTTTTCATCCCATTTTTTTTGAACGAATATAGAATGTTCATATGTACATCCGAAATTTTTGTTTGAAATTTTTTGACATTTTAAAATTTGTTTTTTGAGTAGTGGGTGTAGATGCACCTATGAGTCGAAGTGGATTTTCCATATAAAGCTAAGTGTACAACAGTTTTGGCACAAAAAAAAGTAATGTATAATGACCTCACTGGTATCATGGCTCTCTCATTTTAAGCTTTTAACATCCCTTGATGCCAATGCTAGCTCCGCCCACATACGTATTGATTATTTGGTTGATGCAGTTTTTGGGGCGACTCGTCTTAGATATACCATATAGGGCTCTGGCCCTTGGTTAAATGCAAAATCTAACTTCAGCGCAAATAGTCCACCTATTTAGCACTTTTTGGTATATTTTTATTTTATTTGTGCCAAGCTCGGAAGTTGTGACGGGTTGTGGCGCGGTTCATAACCATTCGCCCATGCTATGTTTTGTGTCACACTTCGCCACTCATGACATCGTTGACGACAATGTTGTCGATGACTGTACGAATGAGATGGTGGCGAAGATGGCGGCATGCATGGTATGCAGCATCGTCATACTAATGGGTAAGCGAACCATGATGAAAAACGTAAATTCTCGCGTGGATCGCTTCTCAAAAATCTAGTCCGCCCCATCTTGTATATGATCACAAGAGCGAGAGTTCCAAAGACATGCTCACCCCTTCGTCGGCACTTGAGATGGAATAGGTTGCAATTGTGTGTGTTTGGTGTTGGCCATGTCATACAGATATGCTGGTGACAAAAACATAATGACAAAAGAAAGTCACGTCCCCGCAAAGCGATGAACCGAATTTTGGTGGACTATTCATGTGCATGTTGCTCTCCCGCACGGCTTCGGCCCAAACCTAGCTAGGCGAGGTGAGAGAGCCCATGTAGGTCTGTAAGTGGGCAAGCCCTATTGCGTCTACCAGTTTGCCACTTATACCCACTTAATTAAAAAAGACTATACTTTTTCATGAATAGAGCTAAGCGACGAACGGAAATGTGGTTTGACTGCAAGCTCGAGTCATTGTTTGGTGGATTTGAGCTGGCTAAACGTCTGTCATGAACGTAAACGGAAGAAATTATAGCCCTAATTAATTAAGTGGGTATAAGTGGTAAACTGGTAGACGTATTAGGGCTTGCCCACTTACAGGCCTAGGCCCATGTCATGTTTTCTTCCTCTCGTTATTCCATCAGCAAAGAGGTGGGGAAAGGTCACTATATAATATGGTTTTGTTCCCGTAGTATGAATATGGAATTAAAACGATGGGTGTCAAACGAGCTCTTAAGGAAAAAAATTACATGGAACGCCCCCATTCCATTACTCAAGAAGATCAGCGGAATCGCTGGTCACAAACATCGAGACTGAACGTCTGGACCTCGCCCACCCACATACGTCTGGACTCGGTACACTACGGGAAACGTACGATACGCCGACGGCCGGAAGCCCCGTCGGCGTTTTCGTCTGTCAGCGTACCACTTCTGCCGTCGGCGTACGTGGTGTGGGCCCCACAAGACGGCATCCGGCCGTTTCCGTCAGCGCATTATACGCCGTCGGCGTATGAGTGCCGATTATTTATTTTTTTGAATTTTTTATTTTTATTTTATTTTTTTGAATTTTTTAAATTCTTTTTATTTGTATTTCGAAATTTTCAACTTAGTCACATACTTAATCCTTAATTGCACACTTAATTATATGTCAAAGTACTTACCCTGGTCAAACTTCCTGTTCGGTCACCCATCCTCAGATTGCTCCAGCCCAAGCACGCTTAACTTTTGAGTTCCTTCCAAACTAGCTTCCAAATGAGAAATTAGAACTTACTGATATTAGTACCCTATCAATCATATTAACCACTCGGTTATGATGTTACACTTTTCGTTGTTTAAATTTTAAAAATTTGTTTTAGTAAAGTAACAATGATTATGTAATAATATATTTCGAATAAATAACAATAAAATGAATTTTACTTTATTATTTTCCTTTTTACATTTAATATGGAATAATTCATATCTTTAAATCCGTAAATCGAAATTTGACAAATTAAATACCTAAATTGATTAAAAAAATGAGAGAAATTCAAATATTTCATCCATATCATCTTTTGCATCACAAAAACCTTGATAGTTTTAGGAAATTGGCAAAATACTCAAAAAATGAAATCAATTTTTAATTTTTTGTGTCAAAACAAAAAAAAATTGTTAGGGTTTACGGTCTCGGTTTCGGGCTAGGGTTAGACATAACTAATTCAAAAAAATCAAAAAAAATGGAAAACCTTCACATGGCATCCTTTTATGTGACCTACCACCTGAAAAAAGTTATAAACATGAGTTATGTAGGTTTTTATAAAAAAACCTTCACAGAAATGAGCTACGAGGTACAAAGATGTTTGGTTTCGACTGAAATGAGCTAGGGTATAACATTTAACATAGAAAAAAATGTCGGAATGAGCCAATATTTGACACACTGGTGTATCTTGGTTGTACAATAGTATTGACTAAGTGGTTTAGAGTTTTCGTTGAATAAAAACCTATTTTTCATTTTTTTGTGTCAAAACAGGCTTTTTTTGTGAAGCAGCTACCAAAATGGCTCACCGAAAGAGGAACATCCTAATAGATAGAAAATAGAAGACCATCTTATAAGTGCATTTAACCTTGGGTTTGGATATAAAAACATACTTGGGTATTTCAAACATTTCAGATAAGTTCCTGCCGATTTTGCTGGAAGTGGGTCTGATTTGAACTACGAGTGCCGCATAGTTTGGTCATGATTTTTTGAAAAAAATCACTTTTAGATCCAAAATGTATACTTTCTTTAGAGATATTTGACGGTTTTTGTTGAATCGAAGTTACGGTTAGGTTTAGGTTTATCGTTAGGGTTTACAGTCTCGGTTTCGGGCTAGGGTTAGACATAACTAATTCAAAAAAATAAAAAATAGAAAACCTTCACATGGCATCCTTTTATGTGACCTACCACCTGGAAAAAATTATAAACATGAGTTATGGAGGTTTTTATAAAAAAAAACTTCACAGAAATGAGCTACGAGGTACAAAGATGTATGGTTTTCGACTGAAATGAGCTAGGGTATAACAATTGACATAGCAAAAATTTTTGGAATGAGCCAATATTTGACACACTGGTGTATCCTGGTTTTAGAATAGTATTGACTAAGGGGTTTAGGGTTTCCGTTGAATTAAAAACCCATTTTTTATTTTTTAGTGTCAAAACAGGCTTTTTTGTAAAGCAGCTACCAAAACGGCTCACCGAAAGAGTAACATCCAAATAGATAGAAAATATTAGACCATCTTATAAGTACATTTAACCTTGGGTTTGGATATAAAAACATACTTGGGTATTTCAAACATTTCAGATAAGTTCCTACCAATTTCGCTGGAAGTGGGTCTGATTTGAACTACGAGTACCGCATAGTTTGGTCATGATTTTTTGAAAAAATAACTTTTAGATCCAAAATATACTTTGTTTAGAGATCTTTGACGGTTTTTGTTGGATCGAAGTTACGGTTAGGTTTAGGTTTATCGTTAGGGTTTACAGTCTCGGTTTCGGGCTAGGGTTATGTAACAGCCCCAGCTTGGTAATGAAAAATATGAAAAAAAATCCACTTTTGCATTCTTGTTTGCATCATGGCATCCATATGAATTTGCTCTTCCTAACAAACCAACATATGCAAGCCAATGAAATGGGGACGCCCAACTTCCCCAAAACCTCCAAGCAAATGCAATGCCCAACTTGGCAACAAACTAAATGAACTTCCCAATTGTTTAGGAAGTTCCAAGTTTGCATCTTACAACCTTTCCTCAAATTCCAAATGTTGCCAAATAATAAATAAAATTGAGAATCCCAAAATTGGTTTAATTCAATTCTATTTTTGGAACCAAGTTAAGCTTTCCAAAAATTCAAACTAAAATCATGGGGAGCTTCAATATTATTGTGAGAGCCTCCATGAATATTTTCATTATTTTTGGAATTGTTTAAGTGCTCCAAACAAATACATTTTTGTAATTATCAAAAATGACCTTATTTGAAACCTATGAACAATTGTTGCTAAAAACTTTTTATTTTGGACCACCAAATTTTGTGGAGGTTCTAAAGGTTAAGGGTAACTTATATGAATTTTTGCAAATTTTATAAAAATGCTTTGGTGCTTAATTTAAATCGCAAAAGGGGCTACTGGACCTGTTTGTAATTACAGAAACTTGAGTAGGGGGGGAGGGGGTCGCAAAGAAACCTCTCTCCTCCACAGTGCCGACGGCACTGGCGCCATGCCGCCGTGCCCCACCCGTGGACGTCGTTCCCCGTGGCCCCCTGGAGGTCAAGCACGCCCACGACGCCCGACGACCTCACCTGCTCCCATTCCTCCCCCTGCTCACCCCGTTCTTTCTCTCTCTCTCTCTCTCTCCCGAGGCCGCGCTCCTCCATTGCCGCAGAGGTGCCGAGCCCGCCGCCGTCGCTCCGGTACTCCCCGCGCAAATCGAGGCCGACGGCCAGCTCCGCCTCGAGCTCCTCTCCCTCCTCGCCGACGGAGCCGTGCTGGGAGGCCTCACCGCCGACGAATTCGACCTCGCTTCCCTCACCGCGGCCGCCACTCGCCGGGCCCAATTCCGGCGTCCCCGTCCCTTCCCCGCCATCGCCGACCCCTCCATACGGTTGCTGGTGAGGCCCGCGTCCTCTCTAGCTATTCCCGCATCCCTTCTTCCCTTCCTCGCCGCCGATCGATCACCGTTACCGCCGACGTCGCGGTCACCGTGCACCCGGCCCGTACCCCGGCCTGACCGGCCTGGGGCCGGACGGCTCGGGCTGGTGGCCGGCCTGGGCCGACACGAGGCCGGCCGCTTCGGCCACACCCCCGGCCTCGCACCCCAGCCTGGGCCGGCCAAAGGTCGGAGGCTTCGGGAGCCCACCCGGCCTGGCCGGCACAAGGCCGGCCCGTCTGCTTATTGTTTTCCTTTTGAAAATAAAACCAGTTTAAATAATTAATATCTATTTGTATATTGCTTCAAAAATTGCAAATTAAATATCAATTTGATCATAAAAACATCACCTACCTGTTGGCAACATTTCCATACTCTTTTGAGTAAATTAAATTGCATTTACTTAAGGATTCCTAAAATGGTATAAATAAGACCTAAATTGGAAAATTTCATAATTCGATAATTATTCAACCAAAAATTATGAATGAAATATCAAAGTGATCAACATGTCTTTTACTATCAAACCATGCTAATATCACATCATGATCACAAATATTTATTTGATGTGATCCTTTAAATAATTAAATGAATTACATTCGAATATTCATTTAATTCATTTTTTATTCATTGATACTCGGAAAATTACAAATAAGGTACCAAAATGATCGGAAGAACAAAACCTACTTAATCATGTCATGTTCATGCATATTTGAGCCACTTCTCTAATAATGTAAATTTATACATAATGTAGTCATTAAGTTAAATATGGGGTTGTTTCCAAATAATTGCACTAATTATTTGGCTCCCCATTTAATTTTGCTATTTAATTTATATGATGGTATCTTTGCATCAATTTGACATGTCATCATGTGATTGAGCATTGCACCTTGTGTTCGTGTGATTTATTTGTTCTTTTGTATTATTTTGGGTATCGATAGATTCCGGAGTTGAGGTCACCCCTACCTACCTCGACGAGCCGTACTACACGCCCCGGCAGCAAGGCAAGAGATAACCTAACCTTCTTGGCATTCTAGCATCCTATTGTTTTTTAAACTTATTTTGTCCACCATAATATTGCATGTGGTTCAAATGTCACTCTTGACCAAGATGTAGAGTATCCTATGAATGCATGTTTATCCCCTAAACCATCACATGTCTCCCTACCTATGAACCCTAGGTTTGATGTGTTGGCCGGAGACAAGAATTTAATTGTTGTACTTATATGCTTAGCCATGCTTAGTTAAATGCTATTTATGTCCGTTGATTAAATTCCATATTGATGAATGATGATGGAATGTTCGGACATGGTGGTTGTTGTTGGTACTTAATTAATTTGCTTAAAAGGCTTGGGTGAGTTGCCATCGGGGATGGTGTTTTGCCTCACTCTTGCCCCTAGGTGCGAGTTCTTGTCTCTAGAACCAAGACTGAGCGTGCTTCCAACGGTGGGGACATATGGAATCCTCTGTAACTAAATAACTTGTGCGGGCGTATCCAAGGGTCCTCTAGTTCGGTTTTCCATTTGCGTGTGAGTGGAAAAGAAAATGTTGAGGAGGATTTGTGTTTAGGATGTGGCGATGGGGCAGGGACTGAAATAGGCTGGGTAAAGTTGCCCTGTGGCCACAGATGACTCTTGGATTGTCTCACGCGAGGTAAAGGTTTAACCGCGCCCACTCGCCGGCCTTCCCCGGAAGAGGGCCAATCAGGTGAGCCGGACGGTACCGGTGGGTAAATTAGTACACCCCTGCAGGGTAAATCTTTTCGAAAAGCCGTGTCCGCGGTTATGGACGACTTGGGGACGGATATACGAGACCATAGAGAAACTTAACCTAATTAATTAATTTGGCAGCTAAAGGTTGCAATACAACGTGTGTTAAAAGGTTCATTTCCTCGAGGGTGATTCGAGGGAGTGCCTTTGGTTGAGATGAGTGTCGGCACAGTGGAAACCAGGGTACCACGGGCCGGCCTGCCGGGGCCCACAACGCTCTTCAGAAGATTTCGCTAAGGACCAGGCTCTCCAAGCCTCGCGAGGGTTTTCCTCGGCGAGGGACCTCTCCAAGCCTCGCGAGGGTTTTCCTCGGCGAGGGACCTCTCCAAGCCTCGCGAGGGTTTTCCTCGGCGAGGGACCTCTCCAAGCCTCGCGGGGTTCCTTCCTCACGAAGCCAGCTCTGCCTCCACGGCAGAGCGCACATGGGCTCTGCGCCCTCCGCAGAGTCACGGGCGCGCCGGCGCGCGATGACGGCAGCGCCGCAGTTGCCGTTCTCATGTATAAAGCAGTCAACAACGCTGCACCAAGCAAAGGAGCCCCAAGAGTTGCCATTTTGGTGATAAGGGGACCGTCTGCAGCTACGCTCCAAGGGCGACGTCACCGTGGGTCACCTCCCACCTCAGCAGCGCCAGCCCACCGTCCTGGCTGGCCGGTGGCTTTTTCCAGCTTTGGTGACGCCGCTCCCTGCCATGGACCGCGTCCATGGACTCTACCTTTATCGTGCACCCTGCCTCCTCCTTCGTCGCCATGTGGTAGCCCTTCCCGCCAAGATATTTGGGGGAAGAGGCCCAGGACACCTATAAAAGGAGGGGGAGCACGCTCAAGCAAGGGGTTCCAAGATTCCTGAGTCCAAACCCTAGATCTGAGGTCTGAAGCTCTAGTGTTGTTCTAGGGTTAGCCATTGTTAGCCACCTCGAGCTCTCCAAGCTCTCCCTATACTGTACCTTCTCCAAGCAGTGCAATACACCAAAGGCAGGACGTAGGGGTTTTACCTCCCAAAGAGGGCCCTGAACCTGGGTAAGATCTTGTGTCCATCTCTGCAGTGTGTCCCGCAGCGAGTCCGACGAGCACCGTCGCCGGAGCAAGTTGAGGGTTGTTTGACTTCGCGTTCAGCTCCTTACACGATACCTTGAGAGACATCCCTAGTTCCTAGGACGGATCTTCGACATTTGGCGCGCCAGGTAGGGGGCTGAGGCGCGTCTTCATCCTCGACACAGCCATGTCCGGCTCTCGTGCCGAACGTCTCGCTCGCCGGACGGCCAGCGCCGCCACTGCTCCTGCAGGCCGCCCGCGCGGCCGCCGGCGTGGGAACTCTGCTCCGGAGCACCGCGTCGACCCCGAGCCCCGCGTCGAGCACCCGGAGGACGACGACCACCACGACCACGCTGAGGACGACCTCGGCGAAGAGGAGGCTTCCTCTCTGCACCCATCACGGGACCGTGCTGCCTCCTCGCTGGGCCGCCCTGCGCCCAGCCCGGTGACTGCGCTTCTCATGGCGCAGGAGCTGCTGCAGTATCGTCCTACGCCGGAGGCCCGGGAGGCCTGGCTCAACCGCCTCTCGGAGCTCGTCGGCGCCGCTCGCGTCGCCACTCCTGCTCCCTCCCGTTCGCTGGTTCCTTCGGCCCGCGTAGGGGACGTGGCGCAAGGCGCCCCTCCCGCGCCTTCTCTCCATCCTGCGCCTGCTCCAGCTCCACCAGCCCCACCGGTTGCACCGCAACCTGCTCAAGTGGGGACTCCTCCTCGCGACAACCGCACTGCATCACACGCATTGTCGCCGCACGACTGCCAAATTATGCAGCGAGCCCCTGAGGACGCCCGCGGGAGCATCGAGCGCCAGCAGGACAAACACAACCGCGCCGTCCAGGACGTCGCCACCGCTGGGCGCCACCTCCGCGCCACCCTCGCCAACGGCACAGTCACCTACGGCATGACGGCCGCGTTCACTCGCACCCTCCGTCGCGTCGTCTGGCCCGTCAAGTTCAGGCCGGACCTGCCGCCGCGCTACGACGGCAAGAACAATCCCTGGAGTTTCTGCAGCTCTACACTCTGGCCATCCAGGCCGCCGGGGGTGACGACACGGTCATGGCGAGCTGGTTCCCCATGGCCCTCAAGGACTCCGCGTCCTCATGGCTCACCAACCTCCCCGCCGAGTCCATCAACTCCTGGGAGGAGCTCTGCCGGTGCTTCGTCGCCAACTTCAAGGGCACGTACGAGCGCGGCCTCACGTACAACGACCTCCGCGCCGTGCGTCAGAAGCCTGGCGAGACCCTCCGCAAGTACATCCAGCGCTTCAGCCAGGTGCGCAACAAGATCCCCAACGCCACCGACGCGCAGGTCATTTCGGCCTTCCAGGCTGGAGTCACAGACGTGCGGATGCTCGAGAAGCTCGGCATCCACGACAACATCACCACCGTCGTCAAGCTCTTCGACTTGGCGGACAAGTGCGCCAAGGCTGAGGAGGGCCGCTTGTTCGTCAAGAGCAAGCCAGGGGACCCTGCCGAGGGGTCCAAGAAGAAGAAATCCATACGCTGAACCTGACGCCAAGCAGCCTCGCGCTGCCGCTCTAGGCGCGGGCCCCGAGAAGAAAGGTGATCGCCCCTTCTACGTCTACCACAACAGGCATTCCCATACCACCGAGGACTTCACCGACCTCAACCAGGCTTCGCGAGTCTCTCCAGGCTTCGCGAGGCTCACCAGGCTTCGAGAGACTCACCAGGCTTTGCGAGGCTCGCCAGGGCCTCGGTCAAGGACTCCAATTCCACGCCAAGCAAATTCACCAGCCCGCGCAAGGACTCCAAACTATCCCGCTCTCCTGGCCGTTCGCGGTCTGGGGGCTGGACCTTCTGGGACCTTTCCCGCGAGCGCTCGAGGGCTACCGCTACCTCTACGTCGCCATCGACAAGTTCACCAAGTGGCCTGAGGTGGAACCCGTGCGTACCATCCCGGCGAAATCATCGCGGCGCCTTCAAGTCCTGCTACGGCAGCCTCGGCGCCCAAATCTGCTACGCCTCGGTGGCTCACCCACAAAGCATGGGCGGGCTGAGCGAGCCAACGTCGAAGTGCTCAAGGGCCTCAAGACAAGAAGCTTCAACCGCCTCTAGGCCAGCGGCAAGCACTGGATCGATGAGCTCCCCTCGGGGGCTGAGCCCCTCTTGGGAGCATCGCGCCACCCCTCGCCGGGGCCCCGGCTGTCGCGAGGCTGACCACCTCACGAGGCTCGGGGGCTCGCGCCGCCTATGTCTAGGCTCCGGCCTTCTCCCGAGGATCCGCTGCTTCGCGGGGCTGATCCCCTCGTGAGGCCCCGGTCCTTGCTGGAGACACCCGTGCAGTCACGGTAAAAACGTCTAGGCTCCGACCTTCTCCCGAGGCTCCGCCGCTTCGCGGGGCTGAACCCCTCGCGAGGCCCCGGTTCTCGCTGGAGCCACCCCGTGCAGCCACGGTAAAAACATCATGGCTTCCTCTCCGTGACAGCCACCCCGTGCAGCCACGGTAAAAACGTCTAGGCTCCGGCCTTCTCTCGAGGCTCCGCCGCTTCGCGGGGCTGATCCCCTCGCGAGGCCCTGGTCCTCGCTGGAGCCACCCCGTGCAGCCACGGTAAAAACGTCTAGGCTTCCTCTCCGTGAAAGCCACCCCGTGCAGCCACGGTAAAAACATCAAGGCTTCCTCTCCGTGATAGCCACCCCGTGCAGTCATGGTAAAAACGTCAAGGCTTCCTCTCCGTGATAGCCACCCCGTGCAGCCACGGTAAAACCGTCAAGGCTTCCTCTCCGTGAAAGCCACCCCGTGCAGCCACGGTAAAAACGTCTAGGCTTCCTCTCCGCGACAGCCACCCCGTGCAGCCACGGTAAAAACATCAAAGTTGCCACTCCGTGATAGCCACTCCATGCAGCCACGGTAAAAACGTCGTGACCAAGGTCACATCCTGCACGAGGAAAATATTCGGGCTCCCCTCTCTACTATACGTTGCCGCGGGCCGTTCGAGAAGACTCCCAAGCCACCACGCCTCGGCAAGGTGACTTCTTCAAGCACCATGCCTTGGCGGGGTGGATCCCCATGCCCAGCCATGGTGGACCGCAGGCTCGTGAAAGCCACCCCCGCATAGGGGCCCCCTCTGAGCTCTCCCTACACGCGTCGCCTCGGGCCGCGAGAGTCTCAGCCACTGAATGTGGAACCCCATGCCCGACATGGCGGATTTTGCACTTCTGGCCACACCAGTGTTTCAGGTCACTTTGAACCTTTGCGCTCTGCGCCAGCATATGTTATTGCTTCGGTAAGCTGTTATGTTATTGCTTTTCATTCTCGCTCGTATGATCCCTCCTGTGTATCTCGCGAGCGGGGGCTAGCATGGTGCCTGTGCCTCGGGAGCATCCCAGCAGCGCCTCAAACCCAAGGAATCCGAGCTCTGAACTCACGGGTCAGCTCTCATGCATGTCAACTCCCAAGGAGCTCTGAACTCATGGGCCAGCTCCCGTGCATGTCAACTCACCAAGGACCTTGGTGCCTGTTCTCCTCGCGAGACACACATGAAGGAACCTACGAGCACGCATGAGTTATCTAGCTATGCATTGCTTGTGGGTATACCTATATGTCCAAACACAGGAAAATAGGTTCAAAACAAGCCTCAGGGAACCAACACCCTCTCCAAGGAAAAAACGCCTCATCAGGGAACCAACACCCTCTCTAAGACAAAAACGCCTCATCAGGGAACCAACACCTCTCTCCAAGGCAAAAACGCCTCGCGAAGCTAAGTCCAAACACTTGGTTAAATTTCCTTTCGCTAGTTTTTGTCCCTCGAGCCTCTTTTCTCTCTCCTATGCCTCATGGGCTGCTTGCGCATTAAAGGGGAGCCCCGAGCATCGCGACTCGGGAGCTCTTACTTCTCGAGGCCTCACGCACCCCCCGGCCTTGTGGAGCCCTGACTCTCACATACCGAAGCGGCGGTGGTGTAGCGCTAAGAGAGGGTCCTAAGACGTAGAGCGGAAAAGCCATGAAGGGAGCTCATGGGCTGCTTGCGCATTAAAGGGGAGCCCCAAGCATCGTGCCTCGGGAGCTCTTACTTCTCGAGGCCTCACGCACCCCCCGGCCTTGTGGAGCCCTGACTCACATACCGAAGTGGCAATGGTGTAGCGCTAAGAGAGGGTCCTAAGACGTAGAGCGAAAAAGCCATGAAGGGAAAGATAAAAGCCTCCCGAGGGACATTCACAAGCGCATTTAAGTAAAACTTAAACAAGTCTTTACAAGGCTTTACAAGCAAAATACTAAGACAATGTGTGCCCCATGCACATCTAGCTGCAGGAAAGAGCTCAGGCCTTCGGGCCTCCTGAGGTGCCCCCGCCGCATCCTACCGGCGGCAGCTCTCCACCCTCTCGCGGAGGAGGGCCCAGGCTTCGTCAAGCTCCGCCCGCTCCTCCACCCTGGCGAGTTCTTCTTCGACGTACTGCGTCTCCAGCTTGTCGAGCGTCTACCGCGCT